>BSUD01000003.1:3026345-3130216 GCA_033239045.1 Fagopyrum esculentum | reverse complement strand
TTTTTTTTTTTTTTTTTTTTTTTTTCAAATAATCCGTATAAGCTGTAAAGTAAAACCTCATAATTTTAAATCGGAAGTAATAAATGCACGGGCCAAGATTTCATAAACGCACAACGTTTACGGATCTCATGACCGTCATAAGGTAACGGTTACGGAACCCGTAACCGTCATGATTACGGGTTCCGGACCATGATATTTTCTACATAATTCTAACCCGAAAAAAATAAATAAATTCTGTTACCATCACGGTTACGGAACCCATGACCGTCACGGTCACGAATTCCATAAGCGTCGTACATTAATGAAATCTTGAACCGTGCCCATAACACCCCCTTTAAAATCTATAGGGTTGAATCAAGTGTCGGCGCTTATATTGATATTTTCTGAACAAGGCTACAAACCATCAATTTGGGCCCCCAAAGAGATTTGTCAAACACATTATTTGGGCCCAATAAGATCTTAAATGGGCCCATAAATTGGGCCCCATATATCCATTCACACGCCCTATTTTGAGGAATTGATTTTTTTTTTGAGGATCTTAGGATATCTTGTTTTTGTCCAATAATTATTGGATAAATTTAGGTACTTCAATAAGTACATACCGCGTAAGGTTGTTGTGTTGCTTCTTGGTCATTTCTGTATTCGGGTTTATAATTAGATTATAGACTTAATTTGGTTTATATAATTAACATTAAATCATATTTGATTTTATGTAATAAATATTAGCCATTTAATTTAGACAATAATAATGACAATTTCTCATAAATATTTTACTTATATATGAATAAAAAAATTATTATTAAATACAATTAACATTAAATCATATATAATTAACATTAACTTATTATTACAAATTTAGACAAAACGGAAGAGTGTTCCGGGCAGAGGCCCGTTGAGTGGTCCATCCTCTATGACCCTGTAAGAAAAATAAGATTATAAACGGAAAAGTGTTGTGTATATATATGATATAAAAAATTGCAGACAACTTATAGTGTCATGAGCGAGTTTAAGGTAAAAGACGAATCAGGTTTCCTGATTCAGTAAATTTATTGTTGCTCAAGTCGCTGTTGAAGCAAGCTTTTCATTAATCTCATCAAATATAGAATCTAAGGGCCCGTTTGGTTCCAACTCCGGAAACGAAAACGGAATGAAAATGGATTTAGTCCATATGTATATCTTATACAATCATTTCTTGTGGTTTCATGCAAAATGCACTCGATTCCCCACGTTTTGTTTTCCTACAGGATATCAAAATTAATCAAATTCTATTCCATTTACTTCAAACAATAAAGAATGATTAAAAAAACTTCCATAAATATGGGTATACGTGAAGACGAAACTCAAAATATCTGGGATGAAGATGACTGATTGTCTTTAAGGTTCATGTCTGGACCTAAACCGGCCAAATCATGCCTCTTTATGAATGACAAGTCTTTATTTATAACAAATAACTTCATTACTAAACATTACCACTCCAAACTTAAAATGTCAAGCAAATCAATAGGAAAAGCATTAGAAGCAGTAGACAGTAAAAACATTGTAGGTAGAAGACGAATAACTTCATGAATGATCATTCTTGACATCGCCAAAGCTCGTGATGGTTGACGATTCAGACACAGTTAAGTTGATTGACGATGAAGACGCCATTAAGTTGCTAGTAATTTCCTCATTCTGCAATATCATCTCGATGCCTTTGACCACCTCGCCCATCGTCGGTCTGTCCGAGGCCGACTCCTCGGTGCATCGTATGGCAAGCTCTACGTACATGGCAAGTCCTTGAAGGCTCACGGTGAAGCTCTCTAAGGCTGGGTCAAGTAGCTCACTTAAGCCACAAGAATTGTGGTTAGCTTTGTCTAGCATGGCTCTTACTTCTCGCGCTACGTGCTTGCCGTTTTCGATTGGTTGTTTCGCGGTCAGAAGCTCCAACATTACTACTCCAAAACTATAGACGTCGCTCTTTTCCGATAGTTGTTGTAGAAGGTAGTACTCCGGATCAACATAACCCTGTCAAAAGACTTACAAAACGGTCATTAGTATTTGCGGAAATGATCTCACGTAACAAGACTAGTATATAAGGTCGGTCGAGACGAGTTACTCGGACTCGGCTCGGGAAAAGCATGGTTCGGGCTCGTTCACTTATATATACGAGCCTAATATGAACTTGTTTTAAACTTGTATAAAATAATTAGGGATATTATACGAGCCGACCCTTAGTATGCTCAAGCTCGACTCGTTTATAAACAAGTCGATCGAGCCCAAGCCGAGCCCGAATAGCTCATCTAAAATCATGTTCATAAGCCTCATATAGTGTAGTTTTATCTGAACGAGCCGAATTTTACCCGAACGAGCCTTAGCATGCTCAAGCTTGTCTAAAATAATGCTCATAAGCCTCGTAGTGTTGTTTTATCCGAACGAGCCGAGCTTTACCCGAACGAGCCGAGCTGAGCCCGAGTAGATTGTATCATGTATCAGCCCAAAAAATAACACTGTAGAGCTAGTATACTAGCCGAGCTACTCGGCTCGGAAAAAACTTAGCTCGTGCTCGTATATTTTCACAACGATTCATATATATCACATTTTTAAATCTCGTTTAAAATTTAGGCACGGCTATTTAAGCTCTAGTAGCAACCTATAAAATTCTTTGGCGTTATATTAATAATAGATCAAAAGAATTGCTTACTTACCATTGTGCCTTTGACTTGGGTAGAGACATGGTCCATGGATCCATCAGAAAGCAGCTTAGACAGCCCAAAGTCAGCAACCTTAGCATTCAAGTTATCATCCAACAGAATATTAGTAGACTTCACGTCCCTGTGGATAATAGGTGGGTTAGCCAGCTCGTGAAGATAAGCCAAGCCACGAGCCGAGCCAAGGGCAACCTGGAGCCGCTTCCTCCAGTCAAGATGGATTCCAGACTTCCCAAGGAGACTGTCCTTGAGGGAGCCATTCGGGAGGAACTCATAGACTAGAATTTTCTCGGCTTGTTCAAAGCAAAAGCCGATCAGGCTAACGAGGTTCTTGTGATGGACTCGAGATAGAAGCTCAATCTCTGTCTTGAATTCTGTCATCCCTTGCATTGATCCTTGTTTGAATCCTCGCTTGATCGCCACGAGCTGTCCATCTGACAGCATTCCTCTATATACCTTGCCATAGCCTCCAGAACCGATCTCATTGCTCGAGGAGAAGTTGTTTGTGCATTTCTTTAGCTCGTTGTATGAGAACCATCTCGCGCCTTTTAGATGTAGAGTGCCACCCCTTTCGGTCCCACTTGAAACTGCAAAACAAAAATGAAAGATATATGGTCGTTCAACTTACTGATCAATTCTGCTGTATTAGTTATGTCATAATAAGTGATAAGAAATAAACTTGTTTTTTATAATTCAGCATTTTTAATTCCAGTAACTAAATTATGTTATGTCACATGACTCCTCTAATTCCTGCTTTGTTGTTGAAGTCATGCAGTATATAAATGAAAATGGTGCTGGATTGCAGATTAAAGCAACACACCACAAAAAGAAGGAAAATTCCTGTGTTCTTCTGCTGCACTTTTAATTATATTTTTCCAGCCTCTATATCGACAATAAGGAGAATTACCAAATGCCCTGCTGAATCCGGTTGTTCTCCCAGCGCGTTTCCTTTTCCATATCAAGAACGTTCCAATAACGACGAGTATAAGGACGAGAATTGTTATCACAAGAATCAAGCTCAGCTGAATTGATGAAAGCTTTTCATGGTTATCCTCCAAGACTGCATGAAAAAAATGTACTGATTAGGTTGATGGTCAATTCTGACATAAAGTAGCATTTTAGTTTGAACAAGTGTTTACATATTAGTAGCACCTTGGAAATTATACGGATCTGCAAGAAAGTTATAAAGCCCAAATGAGAGATCCAAGGGCGGCAAGTAGGTGTGATTGGTCAGTTCAAAGCCAATCATCAGCACTTGTGTTCTGTTGAAGTATTTTTCATTAGTTGGGAAGAGTGAGAGATCAATCTGAAGCTGATCATCAGAGTTGAAGTGTGTTTTCTCAAGGAAAACTGATCCTGGGGTTAGCTGTAGCTTCATGCTCATGTCATTCTCGAGCATTTGGAAGCGTGTGTAGTTTGTTAGATCACCAAATACAGGATTGAAATAGAGTGTTCCTTGATATGGATAGACACATTCACAGCTCTGAGGATTCAGTTTCTGGTCTTTCTCCGAGCATTTCGTGGAGGCACACTTACCCAAATTAGTTGAGTAGGGTTTGGCTTGTGGCTGAAGCTGGCAGTTCTTGGTCTTTGCCAATGGGTTGCTAATGGTGCAAACTGGATTACCAGCTAATCTGATAAAGTGGCCCCATTTAGGATTAATGATAGGAAGTTTAGTCAGATAACAGTCCACAAGAAAAATAATTTCTTACAACAATGTGATGTTGTATGAGACATTAGGTGTGACTGAAGTTATCTTGTTCAGTTGCAGATCAACAAGCTTTAGTTGCTGCCTTATGCTATTAGTTCTATTACCCATGTCGAGTTCTCCATATATTTTGTTGTTTTTCAGTCTCCTGCATTCAAATATTTCCTCTCAAAACTTGATCAACAAGAGAAAGCAAAAGCCTTTGAGCTAAGTAGTTAGAAATAGCTTACACTTGCTGTAACCCGGGCAAACTGAAGAGTGTTTCGGGCAGGACCCCGTTGAGTGGTCCATTTTCTATGACCCTGCAAGAAAAATAAGATTAAATGTCCAAGATTTTTGTGTATGATATCAAACGGTGCAAGAAACTTACAGGGTCATGAGCGCGTTTAGCTTGGATAACCAACCCGGGATTTCTGATTCAGTAAATGTATTGTTGCTCAAGTCCCTGTTGAAAGAAGGTTTACAGTACTCTCAGCAAGCTTGTGGTACATTTCTGCAGTTGCTTGTGGATTATGACTTACAATGATTGGAGATTATTCAATCCTGTTAAATCTGGCATTGGACCTGTCAATTGGTTGTTTGCTAAATTGCTGCAAACAAAAACTTATAGATCAAAAGAGAGGCTATTATTACTTCCAAAATACCAAATTTATAATCTAATGAGATACTCACAGATAATTAAGGTTGGTTAGATTATTGAGATTGGATGGTACTTCCCCAGACAGATTGTTCATGTCAAGCCGTCTGTAACCGAAGCCAAACACATAGACATGGTAGATCAAAAGGAACATCAATTCTAGTCATCCAAAATAAGAAGTAAAAATGCAACCAAGAAAGCAATTAGAGTGGTAGTTGTACTTACAGAACATAGAGACTCTGAACAAGCCCTATGGTGGATGGAATGCTTCCAGTCAATTGATTCCCATTCAAAAGTCTATGATACAAAGAAATCCGTTCATAAATGTATATTTTGGAAAGGAACGCCATTTCATTTTTCAGAATACCGCGAATAACTTACACGTGAATGAGCTTGGTCATCTCTGAACTGAACATCTGTGGTGGGATTGCCCCAGAAAGTTGGTTTTTGCTCAGATGACTAAAAAACAAAAGAACATGTGTTGAAACTGTCATTTATGATCACTTTCTTGACCTTCAAGATAATATTTGGAACTTACAAGTGTCCTATTTGTAACAACATGTCCAAGCCTGGAGAAGAAGTATTTGAGACAGGAAGAGACCCCGTCAACTGGTTGTCCGACAAATCCAACCAGTAGAGCTTCGAGAGGTTGCCAAGAGAAGCCGGAATTCCACCAGTTAACTTGTTTGAGTTCAGGGCCCTGATTCATAACAGTACAGAAATTATACTGTGAAGAGATGTAAGAGAGAAAAACTAAGAATGAAGTTATGATTCAGTTTTAAATTTACTTCTTACAAAAAGTATAACTCTGACAGATTTCCTAGTTCTTGTGGGATGCTACCACTGAAACCACAGCCTGCTAACATCCTAATCGCATCCAGAAGAACAAACAGCGTGTCAGAATACCGGCAGCTTGTCTATGAAAAAGGCCTAAAATATTCAATTGTTTTGATGAATCTTACAAGTGGTTCAGCTTCATAAGCTTTCCTAACTGTGGAGAGATAGATCCAGTGAGATCCTTATTGTTAGAAAGGTCCCTGCAAAAAGTTATGTCGAACTGTGTTACCAATTCTTGCAAACCTTAATCAACCCCTACCCTAGCCGATCTCATATTCCGAACTCTCTTAAGGAGAAAAAAAAAACTAACAATGTTGTCAGCTCTTTGAGGTTACTTATTTCTCCTTCTAGATTTCCTTTGAGCCCCATGCTAGACAGTGTCCTGATCATCAATAAACAAAGAGCTAAGAACAAACAAAAGAAACTTTAAGCTTTAAACAGACAAATTTGAGAAGAGTTCATGATTATTCTCACAAAGCTATGACTCTATTATCATTATTGCATCCAACTCCTTCCCATGGAAACCCACAAGGATCAGCTGATTTTCTCCAGCTTGGTGGTGTATTTCCCCACTCATTCATCAATGATTGAAGCACAGTCACTGTAACAATTTACCAACTCTTAAAACTAGTATGTGACTCTGAACTCTCACATGGAATTACTGCAGTATATGATCGAATACCATCATCCTGATGAGTTACAGACGAGATTGGTTGAAACGTGAATGATACGAGAAGTAATAGAAGAAGCCTTGTAACAGCCGCCATGAAAGGAGCTTCAAGAATGTTACCTGCAACTAACAAAAGGAAAGAGATAAAACAGCAGTATAGTTTGTGACTGCTCAACGTGATAAAAATTGAAATCTGTTTCATCTTGAATATATTCAGTGATCCCTATCCACAGACCACACTACGTACTATTAGTATTCATTGGTCGTCGTTGACTCTGTCATCGTCAACAAGAATGTGAATCATCTTTTGATTTTGTTATGTTTAGTAAATTCTTTATAGAAAACCCAAAAATTTATAGTAAAGATTCGTAAATTCTTTAAAATATTAAATTAAATAATTGCTTGTTTGGTATATTTCATTTTTTTGATTTTGTTATGTTTAGCAAGTGTGAAGTGATTATAGTGAGTAAATAACAACAAAAGAGTCTTTCGAGCTCGACACATGGCTTATTATTGAATAGCAACAAAAGACATGTTGTGGGTAAATGGGTAAAGCTAGAACAGTACAAGAAAAGACCATTCTCACTTAGTCTCCCACCAATCAAGACTTTGAAAATTCGTCTTCAATAAGACTTCCTCGTCAATGATTCAATGAACAGTTTTTTAGAAAATTCTTCTTCAGTAAGACTTACACCTACATCTAGATTTCCTTTGAGCCCGATGCTTGACAGTTTCCTTAATATCAATAAACAAAGAGATAAGAACAAGCAAAAGAAGGCTTAAGCTTTAAACAGATGAAAATGAAGAGGAGTTCACAATTATCAGGAAGCATCTCAACCTAAAAAAACATTGAACGCCAACTCAAATCTCTACAAATGTAAGAGCGCTTCACTATTCTGGAATGACAGCAGAAAATCATGCAAATTAAAAATAATTAGCAGGAAATACTGAGTATATATGCATCACAACATATAGTTCACAAGATTCAAGTGGTATGCATTCCAAAATATACACAATGACTTTACAGTTCTGACCCACCTACAGATTCATCGTCGGTCACAGTCAGATAAGGAGAAGCTCTCAGATGGAGCCAATGGAGGACTGGGATCAAGGACTTTCAATGAAGTGCATCACCTGCAATGATCAGGAGATCAGATTTCTTACGAGGTTAAATATTCTCTTTGAATTTATCAGAAACTAAGTTAATATTGTGAAAGTATGAAACCCACAAAAGAAATCACAATTGATAAAAATTACACAAGTAGACGCCCAACAATAGAACTATAGCAGAAGAATGCCGAATTAGGAAAGAGGGAATTGGATGAAATGCACCATGATAAATTTCGTTTAGTAGATTTGCCCTTATATATTATAATAAATTTTATCCTCTAATATATCTTGTAACTTATTGAGTCCACGATATTTGGAAGAGTCGGGTAACCTCGGGGGCGGCGCCAATTGTCTGTCTTGCACCACTGGACAGGGCGAAATCGCTTATAAGGCAGTGATCTTCTTTATACCACGCCATGACAACTACATTTTCAACGATTTACAAACCAGGTTTACTCGGCCCTACATCTTCTGATTTAAATTAATCTCTAACATGAACGACCTTCAAGACAGGTTGTGCAGACAACTTCATCCTCTGATGAGGAATATATATAAGCAATATTAGTATATCACTTGCAGCTTTCTGCTGCTCAATTCTTCCATCTATTTGCTGAATTTATTGAATTCATGTATATTTCCTGATTTATTATGTATTGCTCAGCTTAGGAATTTTTATATCCTGCTGAATTTCTACTTTAGTTTGTGTTTGCTGATTTGTATATGCATTACCCTTACATAAATTTCTTCTAGATTTGATAGACATGATCGAGGATGACACACAAAATATTCTGTTGATTTTTTCCTGCTGAACTTTTTCTTCTGATTGCTGAATTTAATGATTGTGAGCTGAACAACAACAGCAAAGACAACGAAGACTGTGAGCTGAACTAGCATATTTGTATATGTATATATACATATTCTGCAGGTATCAATCAATGTCACTGATATTGTTTGTGATAGAAATTTTGGAGGATAAATGGAAAAAGTGGAAATTTGAAGAGGGAGAACAATTGTACTTTGAAACTCTTATTCAAATGTTCTTCACAACTTGTTTTAATCAACATTACAAGGTTCCTATTTATAGGATTATAGGAACATGAATCTAGCATAGGTTTTCTAAGACTTAAATATTAGAAACTTAACAACATAAATTTCTAATTTATTCTAATGCAAAGATGCTTTGCATGTGAAACAATTCTTACCTTTATTGTCTAATTCAAAGGCATGCATTTTAAACTTCTAAGAAATTAAGTTTATTTTCAACACTCTCCCTTAAACTTAATTCCTAGTGATTCCAAGCATTTCACGCAACTTGATAAATATCTATGACTTAAGAGGCTTCGTGAAAATATCTGCAACTTGGTCTTGAGTCCGCACATACTTAACTTCAATCTCATTCTTGGAAACACATTCACGAATAAAATGATACCTCGTGTCGATGTGTTTGCTACGGTCATGGAACACTGGGTTCTTCGCTAGTGCAATAGCAGATTTGTTATCAACAAGGATCTCCGTGGCTTCCTTATTTGACAACTGTAAATCTCCTAATAATCTTCTCAACCAAATTGCATGACACACACAAGATGTAGCAGCAACATACTCAGCTTCACATGTTGAAAGAGTAACAATAGGTTGCTTCTTTGAACTCCACGTGAAAGCAGTTTCTCCCATGTAGAAAACAAACCCCGAAATACTCTTTCGATCGTCAACATCTCCAGCCCAATCACTATCACTATAACCCACAAGCTTATATTCATCGGTATAAGAATACAACAAACCATAGCTAATAGTACCTTTAATGTACCGGAGAATGCGCTTTGCTGCTTTGAAATGTGTTGTAGTCGGTGCCTCCACAAATCGACTCACAAGCCCAACACTATAGAGAATGTCAGGACGAGTGCATGTCAAGTACCTCAAGCTTCCAACTAAGCTCTTAAAAGTTGTAGGGTCAACCTTCTCCCCTTCCTCGTGCTTTGAGAGCTTGATCCCACAATCGACTGGTGTACTTACAGCTTGGCAATCATCCATTTTAAATTTCATCAGAATCTCCTTAGAAAATTTCTCTTGGGAAATGAAAATCCCATCAATTGCTTGCTTAATCTCAATGCCGAGATAATAGGACATGAGACCAAGATTTGTCATCTCGAATTCTCTAGTCATTGCTTGCTTGAACTCTCCGAACATACTCGGGTTATTACCCGTGAAGATCATATCATCAACATATAAGCAAACAAACAATGCATCACCATTTTCACACACCTTGGCATAGAGAGCGTACTCGTTTGGGCATTTGACAAACCCATTATCTTGAAGATACTTGTCAATCCGACTATTCCATGCTCGTGGTGCTTGTTTTAAGCCATACAAAGCTTTCTTCAACTTCAACACTTTACTTGTATGACCTTTGATCATATAGCCTGGTGGTTGTTCAACATAAACATCCTCTTCGAGCACACCGTTTAGGAAAGCAGACTTCACATCCATTTGATAAATATTCCACTTTTTCTGAGCTGCAAGTGAAATGATCAAACGGACAGTCTCTAGTCGTGCAACTGGAGCAAACACCTCACCATAGTCGACCCCTGGGCGTTGACTATAACCTTTTGCTACTAATCTTGCCCTGTACCTCTCAACTTTTCCTTGAGCGTTCTTCTTCTCCTTGAAAATCCACTTTAGACCAATGGGCTTTTCACCTTCTGGTAGAGTTGTCAACTCCCACGTGTCATTTTTCTTGATCGAATTAATCTCTTCTGCCATTGCGGTTCTCCATTTTCTATCATTCACAGCCTGTGCAAAATCTATTGGTTCAGAATCAACAAAATAGCAATAAAGAGTTAGATCATCATCTAGTTCCTCATAAATTTCTTCAAGGCTTCTCATGTTTGGTGTTCTTCCGCTCGAACTTTGATAGGAAGACGATGATGATGACGACGACGACGATGGTGATGACGATGGTGTTGCCGTTCTTAAAGATGAGGGTGAATTTTGTGTAATTTACGAGCAGGACGGTGTCATAGGCTCTTGTTGAACAACTTCCTCTTGCCCTTTTTCATCAAGAGCCGGAAAGAAATCATATCTCTCCTTGTCTTCAATGCTCCAATCCCATGTATCTTCTTCATCAAAGTGAACATCTCTACTTATAACGATCTTTCCTACGATTGGGTCGTAGAGCTTGTAGCCTTTTGAACTCTGAGCATATCCCATGAAGACATGTTTCTTGCTTTTGTCTTCAAGCTTCGATCTCACTTGATCTGGTACGTGAACATAGCCAATGCTCCCAAACACTCTCAAATGAGATGCACTTGGCTTTCTTCCACCCCATGCTTCTTGTGGAGTTCTATCTAACAGACTTTTTGTTGAACTTCTGTTAGATAGATAAACTGTACAGTCAACTGCCTCTGCCCAAAACTCCTTAGGCATCTTCTTTGTCATCAGCATGCTACGGTTCTTTCTTTCAACAACGCCATTTTGTTGAGGTGATCTTGGAACTGTCAAAAATCTTTTTATGCCATTCAAATCACAAAACTCATTGAACTCGTTAGAAGTAAACTCACCACCTCTATCGGTTCTTAAAGACTTGATGTAGTGACCACTTTGTTTTTCAACAAGAGCTTTGAACTTTTTGAACATAGAAAAAACTTGAGATTTTTCTGCGAGAAAATAAACCCAAGTCTTTCTACTAAAGTCATCAATAAAGAGCAGAAAGTACCGGTTCTTACTGAACGATGCAGGCTTGATCGGTCCACAAACATCCGCATGTACAAGTTCTAGTGGTCGATTGGCTCTTGTGGTGCTCTCTTTCGGGAAGCTATTTCGGAATTGCTTTCCTACAAGACACCCCTCACAAAGTTGGTCTGGTTGGTTAATTGGTGGCATCCCGTTCAACATCCTTCTTTGTGACATCAACTTTAAGCTTTCAAAGTTCACATGTCCAAACCTTAGATGCCATAACCAAGGTGTCTCTTTCACACAAGCTTTGAGACATTTGGCTACATTTGTTTGAATGTCAAGCAAGAACATTCTATTTTTTGTCATGGGTACCTTGGCGATCACATTCTGGTGATCATCTTGGAGCAATAAGCTACGGTTTTTCATGTGCACTTCGTAATTTTTCTCCAAAAGTTGTCCCAAACTCAAGATGTTGCTCTTCATGTTAGGAACAAAATAAACATTGCTAATGAATTGATGACCACCGTTCTTCATTCGAATCAGAATCGTACCTTTTCCCGTGATGGGAACTTTGGAGTTGTCTCCAAATGTAACACACCCTCCCATCGACTCGTCAAGCTTCACAAACTTGCTTTTATCACCACACATGTGATTGCTTGCCGCATTGTCAAGGTACCACACATCTCTTTTGTCTTTCTCACCGCCTTGGTAGGCTAACAATAAAGTGACATCATCCACTTTTGTTTCCTCTACGTAGTTGACCTTTTCTTCGGGTTGGCTAGGAGCACTCCAACAATCTCGTGCATAATGTCCATGCTTTTGACAATTATAGCAACGAACCTTGGATTTATCAAAGCTCCCTCTTCCACGTCCTCTTGAGGATTGACCATTTTCTCCAACATTGGAGTCATGGTATGATGATTCACCTTTTCCTCTTCCTCCTCTCCCACGAAAGGATCCACGTCCTCGTCCTCTTCCTCTATGTGACTTCTCTCGATCACCACCATTATCGTTTGTTGAGTGTTTTGTGGCTAGGACTTGCTCAACCGGCTTATCCTCTCTCCTCTTGATTCTCTCCTCATGGGCTTGTAGAGAACCCATAAGTTGATCAATTGACATTGAATCTAAGTCTTTTGACTCTTCAATGGCAACCACAATATGATCAAACTTCGTTGACAAAGAACGAAGGATCTTCTCAACAACTCGAGCATCCTCGATGGTTTCTCCATACCTCTTCATTTGGTTGATAACGGCCAACATCCTTGCAAAGAAATCCGCGATTGATTCGGATTCTTTCATTTGTAGGCCTTCAAATTCTCCTCGTAAATATTGCAATCGCACCTTCTTCACCTTGTCAACCCCTTGATTAGAGTTTTTCAAGATCTCCCACGCTTGCTTGGAAGTGGTCGCATTTGCCACTCTTTCGAACATCGATTCATCCAAACATTGGTGGATGAGAGTAAGAGCTTGTTGATCCTTCTTTCGGGTCTTTTGAATAGCCTCCTTCTGAGTAGGATTCAATAAAGCTTCGTCTTGAGACACCTCATAGCCTCTATCGACGGATTCCCACACATCTTGGGAACCAAGCAATGCCTTCATGCATATGCACCAATTCTCATAATTATCTTTTGTGAGACGAGGGAAATGGAACGGAAAACTCGTATTCGCCATATCTAGCTCTGATACCAATTTGATAGAAATTTTGGAGGATAAATGGAAAAAGTGGAAATTTGAAGAGGGAGAACAATTGTACTTTGAAACTCTTATTCAAATGTTCTTCACAACTTGTTTTAATCAACATTACAAGATTCCTATTTATAGGATTATAGGAACATGAATCTAGCATAGGTTTTCTAAGACTTAAATATTAGAAACTTAACAATATAAATTTCTAATTTATTCTAATGCAAAGATGCTTTGCATGTGAAACAATTCTTACCTTTATTGTCTAATTCAAAGGCATGCATTTTAAACTTCTAAGAAATTAAGTTTATTTTCAACAGTTTGTAGACGATATGCATGCTTCTCTATGAATGATCATTCTTGACATCGCCAAAGCTCGTGATGGTTGACGACCCAGACACCGTTAAGTTGGTTGACGAAGAAGACGTCGTTGAGTTGGTATTAATATCCTCATTCTGTGATATTATCATCTCGATGCCCTTGACCACCTCGCCCATAGTGGGTCGGTCCAAGGACGACTCATCGGTGCATCGTAGGGCAAGCTCTACGTACATAGCAAGTCCTTGAAGGCTCACGGTGAAGCTCCCTAGGGCTGGATCAAGTAGCTTGCTTAAGCCACAAGAATCTCGGTTAGCTTTGTCTAGCATGGTTCTTACTTCTCTCACTACGTGCTTGCCATTTACGATTGGTTGTTTCGCGGTAAGAAGCTCCAGCATTACCACTCCAAAACTATAGACGTCGCTCTTTTCCGATAGTTGTTGTAGAAGATAGTATTCCGGATCAACATAACCCTGTCAAAAGACTTACAAAAAGGTCGTTAGTATTTGCGGAAATGATCTCACGTAAGACTGATATAGAAGGTTGGTCTAGACGAGTTACTCGGACTGGACTATCTCGGTTCAGGAGGGTTCATTTATATAAACGAGTTAAACATGAGCTTTTTTTTAAAAAAATTTAGACTCGACTCGTTTATATTGCTTACTTACCATTGTGCCTTTAACTTGGGTGGAGACATGGTCGATGGATCCATCAGAAAGCAGCTTAGAGAGTCCAAAATCAGCAACCTTAGCATTCAAGTTATCATCCAACAGAATATTAGTAGACTTCACATCCCTGTGGATAATAGGCGGGTTAGCCAGCTCGTGAAGATAAGCCAAGCCACGAGCCGAGCCAAGGGCAACCTGAAGCCGCTTCCTCCAGTCAAGATGGATTCCAGACTTTCCAAGGAGACTGTCCTTGAGGGAGCCGTTTGGGAGGAACTCGTAGACTAGAATTTTCTCGGCTTGTTCAAAGCAAAACCCGATCAGGCTCACGAGGTTCTTGTGATGGACTCGAGATAGAAGCTCAATCTCTGTCTTGAATTCTGTCATCCCTTGCATTGATCCTTGTTTCAATCCTCGCTTGATAGCTACTAGCTGACCATTTGACAGCATTCCTCTATATACCTTGCCATAGCCTCCAGAACCGATCTCATTGCTCGAGGAGAAGTTGTTTGTGCATTTCTTTAGCTCGTTGTATGAGAACCATCTCGCGCCTTTTAGATGTAGAGTGCCACCACTTTCAGTCCCACTTGAAACTGCAAAACAAAAATGAAAGATATATGGTCATTTAACTTACTGATAAATTCTGCTACATTATTCATGTCATAATAAGGAGATTTGGGCACTTGTTCTGCTTGTGAGTGTCTATGTTTGTTGATGATTTGCCGAAGGTGAATGAGCCTCATGAGTTGTGCTATGTTTTATATGTATTCTCATGACTTTTAGGGTAGTTGGTATGTTGAGGAGGATTACATGCCTATTTGGAATACCTTGTGTATGTTTGTTTTTCTTTTTTTGCTGTAGACCCCAGGTCATAGGCTTGTACATAAAATCTGTTACTTTAGTTTAACTGGGTAGTAACAAACCTAATTATGCTAATTTCTCATTTTCTATGAATTTACCTTTATCCAAAAAATAATAAGAAGATTTACCAAATGCCCTGCTGAGTCCGGTTGTTCTCTCAGCGCGTTTCCTTTTCCACATGAAGTATGTTCCAAGGATGACGAGCATAAGGACGAGAATTGTTATCACAATAATCAAGCTCAGCTGAATTGATGAAAACTTTTCATGGTTATCCTCCAAGACTGCATGAAAAAATGTACTAATTAGTTTGATTGTCAATTCTGACATAGAGTAGCATTTAGTTTGAACAAGTGTTTACATATTAGTAGCACCTTCGAAATTATAAGGATCTGCAAGAAAGATATAAGGTCCAAACGAGAGATCAAAGGGCGGCACATAGGTATGATTGGTCAGTTCAAAGCCAATCATCAGCACTTGTGTTCTGTTGAAGTATTTTTCATTATTTGGGAAGAGTGAAAGATCAATCTGAAGCTGATCATCAGAGTTGAAGTGTGTTTTCTCAAGGAAAACTGATCCTGGGGCTAGCTGTAGCTTCATACTCATGTCATTCTCGAGCATTTGGAAGCGTGTGTAGTTTGTTAGATCACCAAATAAAGGATTGAAATAGAGTGTTCCTTGATATGGATAGACACATTCACAGCTCTGAGGATTCGGTTTCTGGTCTTTCTCCGAGCATTTCGTGGAGACACACTTACCCAAATTAGTTGAGTAAGGTTTGGCTTGTGGCTGAAGCTGGCAGTTCTTGGTCTTTGCCAGTGGGTTGCTAATGCTGCAAACTGGATTACCAGCTAATCTGATAAAGTGGCGCCATTTAGGATTAATGATAGGAAGTTTAGTCAGAGAACAGTCCACAAGAAAAAAAAAATTCTTACAACAGTGTGATGTTGTAGGAGGCATTAGTTGTGACTGAAGTTATCTTGTTCAGCTGCAGATCAACAAGCTTTAGTTGCTGCCTTGTGCTATTAGTCCTATTACCCATGTCAAGTTCTCCATATATTTTGTTGTTTTTCAATCTCCTGTATTCAAAACTTGATCAGCAAGAGAAAGGAACAGCCTTTGAGCTAAGTATTTAGAAATAGCTTACACTTGCTGTAACCCGGGCAAACTGAAGAGTGTTTCGGGCAGGACCCCGTTGAGTGGTCCATTTTCTATGACCCTGCAAGAAAAATAAGATTAAATGTCCAAGATTTTTGTGTATGATATCAAACCGTGCAAGAAACTTACAGGGTCATGAGCGCGTTTAGCTTGGATAACCAACCCGGGATTTCTGATTCAGTAAATGTATTGTTGCTCAAGTCCCTGTTGAAAGAAAGTTTACAGTACTCTCAGCAAGTTTATAGTATATTTCTGTATTTGTTTGTGGATTATGACTTACAAAGATTGAAGATGATTCATTCCTGTTAAATCTGGCAATGGACCTGTCAATTGGTTGTTTGCTAGATTGCTGCAAAAAAAAATATATTTTAGATCAAAAGAGAAACTATTAATATTTCCAAAATAACAAAATTTATAATCTAATGAGATACTGACAGATCATTAAGGTTGGTTAGATCATTGAGATTGGATGGTACTTCCCCAGACAGATTGTTTATGTCAAGCCGTCTGTAACCGAAACCAAACACATAGACATGGTAGATCAAAAGGAACATCAATTCTAATCATCTAAAATAAGAAGTAAAAGAAAGAAGCAATGAGAGTGGTAGTTGCACTTACAGTACATAGAGATTCTGAATAAGTCCTATGGTGGATGGAATGCTTCCAGTCAATTGATTCCCATTCAAAAGTCTATGATACAAAGAAATCCGTTCATAAATGTATATTTTGGAAAGGAATTCCATTTCATTTTCAGAATACCGCAAATAACTTACACATGAATAAGTTTGGTCATCTCTGAACTGAACATCTGTGGTGGGATTGCCCCAGAAAGTTGGTTTTTGTTCAGATGACTAAAAAACAAAAGAACATGTGTTAAAACTGTCATTTAAGATCACTTTCTTGATCTTCAAGATAATATTTGTAACTTACAAGTGTCCTATATGTAACAACATGTCCAATCCTGAAGAAGAACCATCAGAGACAGGTAGAGACCCCGTCAACTGGTTGTCCGATAAATCCAACCAGTAGAGATTTGAGAGTTTGCCAAGAGAAGCCGGAATTTCACCAGTCAACTTGTTTGAGTTCAGGGCCCTGATTCATAATAGTACAGAAATTACACTTTATAAACTTGCAAGAAAGAAAAAACTAAGAATGAAATGGTCTTCTTACAAGAAGTGTAACTCTGACAGATTTCCCAGTTCTTGTGGGATGCTACCACTGAAACCACAGCCAGCTAATATCCTAATCACATCCAGAAGAGCAAACAGCGTGTCAGAATACCGGCAGCTTGTCTATAAAGTGTTTCAATGAATCTTACAAGGTGATCAGCTTCATAAGCTGCCCTAACTGTGGAGAGATAGATCCAGTGAGATCTTTATTGTTAGAAAGGTCCCTGCAAAAAGCCTTGTGTCGAACTGAGTTACCAATTCTAGATAACTCCATCAAAAGAACTTGAGCTGTAAGAAAAACTCACAGTGTTGTCAGCTCTTTGAGGCTACTAAGATCACCTCCTTCTAGATTTCCTTTAAGCCCCATGCTTGACAGTTTCCTGAATATCAACAAACAAAGAGCTAAGAACAAGAAAAATAAAGACTTAAACTTTAAACAGATAAATATTAATCTCACAGAGTTATGACTCGATTATCATTATTGCATTCAACTCCTTCCCATGGAAACCCGCAAGGATCAGCTGATTTTCTCCAGCTTGGTGGTGTGTTTCCCCATTCATTCACCAATGATTGAAGCGCAGTCACTGTACACAATTCACCAACTGTTACAACTAACTTATGATTCTGAACTCTCACATGGTGTTACTGCAGTATATGATCGAATACCATCTTCAGGATGAGTTACAGACGAGATAGGCTGAAACGTGAATGATACGAGAAGAAATAGCAGAACAAGATGGTGGTTTGTTACGGCCGCCATGAAAGGAGCTTCAAGAATGTTTCCTGCAACTAACGAAAGGAAAGAGATAAGATAACAGTATAGTTTGTGACTGATAAGTATGAGTTCAACGTAAAGAAGATTGAAATGGGTTTCACCAACTGTTACAACTACAATTAGTATTTATTGATCGTCATTGACTCAGTCATCGTAATTGATCTTTTGATGTTGTTAACTCAACATAAAACCAGCGGTAATGGTGGACGTAAACCCAGTAGGATGGGGTCTATTGTCTTTTGTTGGTATTGTTTCCGACTCGGTCTTTGATTCGTCCCATTCGATCACGACAGAATCTCAGGAGCCTGACACATCTCTTATTATTGTACACAAATAAGTCACATACAAATGAATAGCAACAAAAGATATATGTGGTAAATGGGTAAGCTAGAACAGTACAGGAAAAGACCGTTCTCATTTGGTCTCCCACCAATCAAGACTTTGAAAATTCATAATTAACAAAAATATTGTGGTCATGCAATATTATATATTTTGAAAATATAAAAATATTGTGGTCATACACTTAATTCCAATGATGGCAAAGGTGCTGCGATGGAGTCTGCGCAGATTGATTTCTTTAGTAAATCTCTTCTAGGCTTTATAAAAGTGCATGCAATAAGTTGGGTATTGCTAGTGTGAGACTGAATAAATTTCTTTAGAGTTTCATCGACATATGGGTCATATTAATAACTAAAGCGTTTTTAACATAATTACACAGAAAACCCTCTATTTACAATAGGAAGGAGGCAATACAGCAGGAGTGAATCTAAAATCAAGAAACAATTGTCTTGGAAGGCGCATATTGAAAAGCCGAAGGTACGTGAAGAACTCGATCGTGAACGTGGGGTGCGGACAACCTCATCTCTGACAAAGTGAATGTGATAGGTTTGGTTCGGGGTTGAACCGGATTGCTGACAACATAAGTAGCATAGAATATTGTCAGTAGAGAATAATATCATCAACATATGTATAGAAAGATAGAGCTTCAAGCGCAGCCTTTAGACTTTTGACAGAGATATGTACATTGATCAATATTTGATTGTACTGAAGCACACCCGGTTCCTCTTCTTCTTCGTTACAAAACCTAGAACCTAGATTCGAACGCTCGTAGGTGTGTACATGAGTGCATCCGATCCTAACCGACTTGTACTCATTGTGGAAGGATCCTAAAGATTGGAAACTATATCGGCATTTTGTTCATTGTCAAGGATAACATACTTTTTCTCATCAGTGTTGTATCAGCTAACTTTGTATCCTTACACTTAGCAATGCATACATTATACAGACGTATATGCTCTACTAGGCTGTGGGCCAATGCATAATATTTCAAGATTTTTTTGTAAGGCATTTCACAGACTTATGGTTCAGTTTATTAACCCACTATGGCTGACCAGCCTTGACATGCAATATTGTCTCGATGGCTTTAACAACCTCGCCCATAGTGGGTCGGTCCGAGGCAGACTCCTCAGTACAACGTAGGGCAAGCTCTACGTACATGGCGAACTCCGGAAGGCTCGCGGTGACACTCCCTATGGCTGGATCAACTATATCTCTTAAGCCACAAGAATCGTTGTTGGCTTTCTCTAGAATAGTTCTTACTTCTCGCACTACGTACTTGCCTTTTTCGATTGGTTGTTTCGCGGTTAGAAGCTCCAACAATACAACTCCAAAACTATACACATCGCTCTTTTCTGTTAACTGTTGTAGTACATAGTATTCCGGATCAACATACCCCTGCGCAAAAACAACACCAAGGTTATTGGCAGGAGGAGTACACCGACCTTATATACTAGGCTCGGAGTGTCCACAACTTTCGATGTGGAATTTAAGGCTTTGTTTGGCACCTCAGACGATAAAATACGAGAATTGTGTACTTACCATTGTGCCTTTAACTTGGGTAGAGACATGGTCCATGGACCCATCAGAAAGCAGCTTAGACAATCCAAAATCAGCAACCTTAGCATTCAAGTTATCATCTAACAGAATATTAGTTGATTTTACATCCCTGTGGATGATAGGTGGGTTAGCCAGCTCGTGAAGATAAGCCAAGCCACGAGCCGAGCCAAGGGCAATCTGAAGCCGCTTCCTCCAGTCTAGATGGATTCCAGACTTTCCAAGGAGACTGTCCTTGAGGGAGCCATTTGGGAGGAACTCGTAGACTAGAATTTTTTCGGCTTGTTCAAAGCAAAAGCCGATCAAGCTAACGAGATTCTTGTGATGGACTCGAGATAGAAGCTCAATCTCCGTCTTGAATTCTGTCATCCCTTGCATTGATCCTTGTTTGAATCCTCGCTTGATTGCTACTAGCTGCCCATCTGATAGCACTCCTCTATATACCTGTATATGCTCATGTTCAACTCGTTTAGAATCAAGTTGAACGTAACTTGTAGTGTTTTTTGATGGTTTGAGTGTGTATACCTTGCCATAGCCTCCAGAACCGATCTCGTTTCTCGAGGAGAAGTTGTTGGTGCATTTCTTTAGCTCGTCGTATGCAAACCACCTCGTGCCTTTAAGGTGTAGAGCGACACTGCCTTCATTCCCAGTTGAAGCTGCAAATCAAACAAATGATACAAAGTATAGTTTACCTTACTGAATTCCATTACATTAGCCAGGTCATGATGAGTAGAATTACCCAAACTTCTACTGAATCCGGTTGATCTTCCAGTGCGTTTCTTGTGCCGAATCAAGAACATCCCAAGAAGCATGAGGACAAGAAGGGAACCTCCAATTGATATCACAAGAATCATGGTCAGACTCAATGCTGATTTTCCATTGTTATCCTCCAAGACTGCATCAACATATTTGATCATCATTTCTGAGAAGTGTTACTGTCTATATGTTAGTATGTTACCAGTACCTTCAAAATTATAAGGATCTGCAATAAAGATATAAGGTCCAAATGAGAGATCAGAGGGTGGCAAGTAAATATGATTGGTCAATTCAAAGCCAATTATCTGCACTTTTGTTCTGTTGAAGTATAACTCATTAGCTGGGAAGAGTAAAAGATCAATCTGAAGCTCATTATAGCAGTTGAAGTGTATATTCTCAAGGAAAACTGATTCTGGAGCTAACTGCAGCTTCATGCACATGTCTTTCTCGAGCATTTGGAAGCGTGTGTAATTTGTTAGGTCTCCAAAGAAAGGATTGAAATAGAGTGTTCCTTGATATGGATAGACACATTCGCAGCTCTGAGGACTCGGTTTCTGGTCTTTCTCCGAGCATTTCGTGGAGACACACTTTCCCAAATTAGTTGAGTAAGGTTTGGCTTGTGGCTGAAGCTGACAGTTCTTGGTCTTTGCCAATGAGTTGCTAATGCTGCAAACTGGATTACCAACCAATCTGATAAAGTAGCAAGATTTAAGGTTTAGTTAATGATAGGAACTCACTTTGATAATATAAAGTCCTCAAGAGGATTTTTCTTACATCAATGTGGTGTTGCTGGAGGAGTTGATTGTGACTGAAGTAATCTCGTTTTCTTGCAGATCAATCAGCTGAAGTTGCTGGCCAGCGCTATTGCTCACATCGAGTTTGCCACTCAATTTGTTCTTCTTTAGTTTCCTGCAATCAAGTTTCTTTCTCTCAAAACTAAGTGTTTTTCTTTCTATATCTCTGGAATGAGTTAGAAATAACTCACACTTGCTCTAACCCGGGTAAACGGAAGAGTGTTCCGGGCAGAGGCCCATTGAGTGGTCCATTCTCTATGACCCTGCAAGAAAAATAAGATTATAAACCCAAGAGTGTTGTGTATCACTGTATGATATCAAACAATGCAGGCAACTTACAGTGTCATGAGCGAGTTTAAGGTCAAAAACGAATCAGGAAACTCTGATTCAGTAAATGTATTGTTGCTCAAATCCCTGTTGAAACAAGGTTTTCTTTAATCTCTTCAAGTATAGAGTCTAATTTAGTTGCCTGTAGATTTTGTTATAATGTATGAGACTTACAAAGATTGAAGATAGTTCATTCTTGTTAAATTTGGCAATAGACCTGTGAAATTGTTGTTTGCTAGATTTCTGAAAGAAAAACCTTACTGATCAAAACAGTTGCATTTGTCAATATACCATAAGGACAAGTGTACTATCTGATGGGACACTCACATTTCAGTGATTTTTCTTAGATTGTTGAGATTCAATGGAATTTCCTCGGTCAGATGGTTCACGTCAAACCGTCTGTGAAAAAAGAAACCGAAATCATAGACACACATCCAAAAAGCCAGAAGAAGTAGCAATAACAGTAGTTGCAGTACTTACAGAACCTCAAGATTCTGAACAAGTCCTATGGTGGATGGAATGCTTCCAGTCAATTGATTTCCATTCAAAAGTCTATGATACAAAGAAATCTGTTCATAAATGTATATTTTGGAATCTTTAGGAATGCCACGAAATTAACTTACATGTGAATAAGTTTGGTCATCTCTGAACTGAACATCTTTGGTGGGATTGCCCCAGAAAGTTGGTTTTTGTTCAAATGACTGAAAAACAATACAACATGTGTTAAAACTGTAATTTATTATCACTTTCTTGATCTTCAAGATATATTTTGGAACTTACAAGTGTCCTATTTGTAACAACATGTCCAAGCCTGGAGAAGATGTATTTGAGACAGGTAGAGACCCCGTCAACTGATTGTCCGACAAATCCAGCCAGTAGAGCTTTGAGAGGTTGCCAAGAGAAGCCGGAATTCCGCCAGTGAACTTGTTTGAGTTCAAAGCCCTGAATTTTCACAAAATTACAGAAATTATACATGTGAAGAAGTTGTAGTAAACAGAAGCTGATTGTTCTTACAGGAAGTGTAACTCTGACAGATCTCCCAGTTCCTGTGGAATACTACCACTGAATCCACAGCCTGCTAACATCCTAATCACATCCAGAAAACCAAATGCCATGTCAAGAAACCGACAGCTCGTTTACGAAAACAGTGTGAATACTTAACTTCATGAATCTTACAAGATGTTCAGCTTATTAAGCTGTCCTAACTTTGAAGACAGAGAACCAGTGAGATCTTTATTGAAAGAAAGGTCCCTGCAAGAATTTTATATAACAGTTGAAAGAAAATAAATAAATAAAATGAATTCTGTTAGAACTTTGGGAAAAACTCACAATGATGTCAGCTCTTCGAGGTTACCAATATCACCTCCTCCTAAGCTTCCTTTGAGTCCCATGGTTGACAGTTTTCTGATCATCAATAAGCCAAACAAGGCTTAAACATTATTAAAGAAAGATGATGATTAAGAAGGGTTTATAATTGTTCATACATAGCTGTGATTCTAGTATCATTATTAGAGGTGATTCCTTCCCAGGGAAGAAACCCACATGGATCATCAGACTGTTTCCAGCTCGGCGGCGTGTTTTCCCACACCGTCATCAATGATTGAAGCGCGGCCACTGCACAGTAGAATATCTGAACTTTAGCTATCCTATATATATATATATGCATGTATTAGAATGACATGAAAATGATTTTTTTGTCAAATCATACAATCTCCAGGATCCGTTACAGACGAGATAGGATGAAACTGCACTGATACAAGAAGAAATAGAAGAAGAAGCCTTGTCATAGTAAAACTAACAGCCGCCATTGAAGGAGCTCCAAGAATGTTTCCTGAAACTAATGAAGACACCAGTACAGTGAGTGACGGCTAAATAGCTATCAATCTTTATATTGTCCAGAGAATTTAATTCGTTAAAGTGCAATTAATTAGGTAGGTTGGAATATTATCATAAATAGGATGATTAAGAAACCTGAGTTGTATCAATTCCACATGATGAAGTTTGGTAGCTCTAATCCACACTTACTGGTAATTGGTCGTCATTGACTCGGTCATCGTCATCCTTTGGTAAAGTTATGTAAATTCTTGTACAATAAATTGAAAATTATGAGTAATATTGATTTAATTATTTTTATATTATTAATTTACATACTGTTTACATGCATGCCTCTCTATAAAGGATCATTCTTTACATCGCCAAAGTTCGTGATGGTTGAAGATACAAATACAGTTAAGTTAGTTGACGATGAAGACGTCGTTAAGTTGGTGGTAGTTTCCTCATTCTGCAATATCATCTCGATGCCTTTGACCACCTCGCCCATCGTCGGTCTGTCCGAGGCCGACTCCTCGGTGCATCGTAGGGCAAGCTCTACGTACATAGCGAGTCCTTGAAGGCCCAACGTGAAGCTCCCTAAGGCTGGATCAAGTAGCTCGCTTAAGCCACAAGAATCGTGGTTAGCTTTGTCTACAATGGTTCTTACTTCTCGCACTACGTACTTTCCCTTTTCGATTGGGTGTTTCGCGGTTAGAAGCTCCAACATTACCACTCCAAAGCTGTAAACGTCGCTCTTTTCTGTAAGTTGTAGGAGTAGATAGTACTCGGGATCAACATAACCCTGTGAAAAGACAAAATGTTGTGTTATGAGACGAGCTACTGGGGCTTGACTAGTAAAAATCTCAGTTCGGGCTCAATGACTTTAATAAACGAGTCGAATATGAACACATTTTAAAACTCGTGTAAAATTTAGATTTGGTTCGTTTATAAACGAGCCGGACTTGAGCATGTCAATGCACAACTTGTATGGCTAAAGCTCGGCTCGTTTGGTTAAAATAACGATATAGGGTTGTTATATTAGCCGAGTTACTTGTACTCAGCTCGGGCTCGTTCATTTTCAAAACGAGCTGAATATGAAAATAATTGCTTACTTACCATCGTGCCCTTAACTTGGGTAGAGATATTGTCCATGGATTCATCAGAAAGCAGCTTAGACAGTCCAAAATCAGCAACCTTAGCATCCAAGTTATCATCCAACAGAATATTAGCAGACTTGACATCCCTGTGGATAATAGGCGGGTTAGCCAGCTCGTGAAGATAAGCCAAGCCACGAGCCGAGCCAAGGGCAATCTGAAGCCGCTTCCTCCAGTCAAGATGGATTCGAGACTTCCCAAGGAGGCTGTCCTTGAGGGAGCCATTTGGGAGGAACTCGTAGACTAGAATTTTCTCGGCTTGTTCAAAGCAAAACCCGATCAAGCTCACGAGGTTCTTGTGGTGAACCCGAGATAGAAGCTCAATCTCTGTCTTGAATTCTGTCATCCCTTGCATTGATCCTTGTTTGAATCCTCGCTTGATCGCCACTAGCTGCCTATTTGACAGCATTCCTCTATATACCTTGCCATAGCCTCCAGAACCGATCTCATTGCTCGGGGAGAAGTTGTTTGTGCATTTCTTGAGCTCGTCGTAAGAGAACCATCTCGCGCCTTTTATATGTAGAGTGCTAGTCCCTCTTGAAACTGAAAAACAAAAATGAAAAAAAAAATATGGTCATACAACTTGCTGAATTCTGCTACATTAGTTATGTGACTTCTGTCATAATAAGGCTATTTACCGAATTCCCTTCTGTTTCCGGTTGTTCTCCTTTTCCACATCAAGTACATTCCAATAACGACGAGCATAACGACAGGAATTGCTACGACAAGACTCAAGATCCGACTCAATGAAACCTTTCCATGATTCTCTTCCAAGACTGCATGAAAAAATGTACTGATTAGTTTGATAGTCAATTCTGACATAAAGTAGCATTTAGTTTGAACAAGTGTTTACATATTAGTAGCACCTTGGAAGTTATAAGGATCTGCAAGAAAGATATAAGGTCCAAATGAGAGATTAAAGGGCGCGGAGTAGGTATGATTGGTCAGTTTAAAGCCAATCATCTGCACTTGTGTTCTGTTGAAGTATTTTTCATTAGTTGGGAATAATGAAAGATCAATCTCAAGCTCATCATAGCTGTTGAAGTGTATATTCTCAAGCAAAACTGATTCTGGTGCTAACTTTAGGTTCATGCACATGTCTTTCTCGAGCATTTGGAAGCGTGTGTAATTTGTTAGGTCTCCAAAGAAAGGATTGAAATAGAGTGTTCCTTGATATGGATAGACACATTCGCAGCTCTGAGGACTCGGTTTCTGGTTTTTCTCCGAGCATTTTGTGGACACACACTTTCCCAAATTCGTTGAGTAAGGTTTGGCTTGTGGCTGAAGCTGGCACTTCTTGGTCTTTGCCAATGGGTTGCTAATGCTGCAAACTGGATTTCCAGCTAATCTGATAAAGTGGCGCGATTCAGGATTAATGATGGGAAATTAAAATTTTAGTCAGAGACATTAGATGTTTCAATTCTTGGGGTTTTCTTACATCAATGTGATGTTGTAGGAGACATTAGATGTGACTGAAGTTATTTGGTTCAGTTGCAGATCAACGAGCTTTAGTTGCTGCCTTACGCTATTGCCCATGTTGACTTCTCCAGTTATTTTGTTGTTTTTCAATCTCCTGGAACTCTCAAAAGTTGATCAGCAAGAGAAAGCAAAAGCCTTTATAGTAAGTAGTTAGAAATAACTTACACTTGCTGTAACCCGGGCAAACTGAAGAGTGTTTCGGGCAGAACCCCATTGAGTGGTCCATTTTCTATTACCCTACAAGAAAAATAAGATTACATGTCCAAAAGTTTTGTGTATGATATCAGACCATGCTAGAAACTTACAGGGTCATGAGCGCGTTTAGCTTGGATAACCAATTCGGAATCTCTGATTCATCAAATGTATTGTTGCTCAAGTCCCTGTTGAAAGAAGATTTACAGTACTCTCAGCAAGCTTTTAGTATAATTCTGTAGTTGTTTGTGGATTATGACTTACAAAGATTGTAGATGATTCATTCCTGTTATATTTGGCATTGGACCTGTCAATTGGTTGTTTGCTAGATTGCTGCAAAAATAAATATACTTATAGATCAAAAGAGAGGTTATTACTATTTCTGAAATAACAAAATATATAATCTAATGAGATACTCACAGATCATTAAGGCTGGTTAGATTATTGAGATTGGATGGTACTTCCCCAGACAGATTGTTCATGTCAAGCCGTCTGTAACCGAAACCAAACACATAGACATGCTAGATCAAAAGGAGAATGCAACCAAGAAAGAAGCAATGAGAGTGGTAGTTGTACTTACAGAACATAGAGACTCTGAACAAGTCCTATGGTGGATGGAATGCTTCCAGTCAATTGATTCCCATTCAAAAGTCTATGTTACAAAGAAATCCGTTCATAAATGTATAGAGACTCTGAACAAGTCCTATGGTGGATGGTACTTCCCCAGTCAATTGATTCCCATTCAAAAGTCTATGTTACAAAGAAGTCCATTTCATTTTTAAGAATACCGCGAAGAACTTACACATGAATGAGCTTGGTCATCTCTGAACTGAACATCTGTGGTGGGATTGCCCCAGAAAGTTGGTTTTTGCTTAGATGACTAAAAAACAAAAGAACATGTGTTAAAACTGTCAGATCACTTTCTTGACCTTCAAGATAATATTTGGAACTTACAAGTGTCCTATTTGTACCAACATGTCCAAGCCTGGAGAAGAAGTATTTGAGACAGGAAGAGACCCCGTCAACTGGTTGTCCGACAAATCCAACCAGTAGAGCTTCGAGAGGTTGCCAAGAGAAGCCGGAATTCCACCAGTTAACTTGTTTGAGTTCAGGGCCCTGATTCATAACAGTACAGAAATTATACTGTGAAAAGTTGTAAGAAAGAAAAACTAAGAATGAAGTTATGATTCAGTTCTTCTTACAAGAAGTATAACTCTGACAGATTTCCTAGTTCTTGTGGGATGCTACCACTGAAACCACAGCCTCCTAACATCCTAATCACATCCAGAAGAGCAAACGGCTTGTCAGAAAACCGACAGCTTGTCTACGAAGAAGGGCTAAAATATTAAAGTGTTTTGCTGAATCTTACAAGGTGTTCAGCTTCATAAGCTGTCCCAACTGTGGAGAGATAGATCCAGTGAGATCTTTATTGAAAGAAAGGTCCCTGCAAAAAGTGTTTTCAGCTCTTTGAGGTTACTAATATCCATTAAAAGTACTTTTAAGGAGAAAAAAAAACTCACAATGTTGTTAGCTCTTTGAGGTTACTAATATCACCTCCTTCTAGATTTCCTTTGAGCCCCATGCTTGACAGTTTCCTGAATATCAATAAACAAAGAACTAAGAACAAGCAAAAGAAAGACTTAAACTTTAAACAGATAAAATTTAATCTCACAGAGTTATGACTCTATTATCATTATTGCATTCAACTCCTTCCCATGGAAACCCACAAGGATCAGCAGATTTTCTCCAGCTTGGTGGTGTGTTTATCCACTCGGCCATCAATGATTGAAGCGCAGTCACTGTGTACAATTTACAAACTGTTACAACTAATATACGACTCTACATGAACTCTCACATGGTAATACTGCAGTATATGAATACCATCTTCAAGATGAGTTACAGACGAGATAGGTTGAAACGTGAATGATACGAGAAGTAATAGAAGAAGAAGCCTCGTCATAGTAAAACTAACAGCCGCCATGAAAGGAGCTTCAAGAAGGTTTCCTGCAACTAATGAACAGCTATCTTTCTTTATATTAGCAGAGAATTTGTTTCGTTTGACTGCAATTTATTAAGTAGGTTGGAATGTTACCATATATAGGATGTTTAAGAAGCCTGAGATGTATCAGTTCAGCGTGATGAAGACTGAAATATTTTTCATCTTGTATAGTTTAGGTGACTCGGTCATAGTCAACAAGATTATGATTCATCTTTTGATTTTGTTAAGTTTTGTAAATTCTGTAATCCTTTCTCAGTAATTTTTTTTCCTTTCGTATTTTAAAGCAACTGGCATTTCATATCAAAAGGTAACAGATTTTCATTGATAAAACGTAAATAGTTCATACTTAACAATCTTTTAGGTTTATATCGGAATCAAGTTTGTTGTTACAATTCCGGAAAAAAATGTCAAGATCATAAATCATAGCGAGTAGGATGTAATCTACTTCTTTAGTAAGTATTGTTTTAGTCTTGTCTTTGATTCGTCCGATTTGACCCATCGATACAATGAAAGAATCTATGGAACCCGACACGTCACTTATTACTGTAAGCAAAAAAAGTCCGACAAATCCTATACAATTGAATATTAACAAAAGACGTGTGTCGTGGTAAATAGGTAAGCTAGAAGCCCAGAACGGTATAAAAAAATTACTTAAGTCTCCCACCAAGACTTTGAAAATTTTTCTTCAACAAGACTTTGTTGAACGGAAATGATTCAATCACGACAGCTTTTGGAAATTAGGCGCTATTACACTAACTTAAGTCAATAAAATGAAGTGAAATGCTATCTACACGTTTTGTTGGTTGATATGAAACTAAAGAGACAAAATTCCTCACGGCTAGGATGACTTGTTGCTCTACTCGAGCAAAAAACCACGTATAGACGAATCGCCTTGTTGTGCACCAAGGCCTGTGCAGAGCAGGAAAAAATAAATTGCACAGTCGGACTCGGAAAAGCGAGTAATCTATTGCGCAGTCACTTTGAGATTTTTCGTATCTGGTAAACGTGAACTCAAAGCTCTAGAACTGTAAGATTGCTTATCTATTCTGGAATGACAGCAGAAAATCATGCAAATTAAAAAACTAGCAGGACATACTGAGGTATGTATCACAACATACAGTTCACAAGATTCAAGTGGTATGGATTCCAATTTTTATCAGTAAAAAGTTGAGCTGAACATATTTTTCTGAATTCTTTTACATACTATGATAGAACACTTCACAGTTCACCCTCCAAAATATAAACAATGACTTTACAGCTCTGACCTTCCACCTGCAGATTTGTCGTCGGTCAGAGTCAGATAAGGAGAAGTTCTCAGATGGAGGACTGGGATCAAGGGCTTTCAATGAAGTCCATCACCTGCAATGATCAAGAGATCGGATTTCTAATGGGGTTAAATATTCGTTTTGAATTTATCGAAAACCAAGTTAATATTGGGAGACTGACAAACAAAAACGCAAGAAGAAATCACAATTGGTAAAATAACATTTTCAGCCACTTCAGATTAAGGAACAAAATCATGAGAGTAGACCCCAGCAAAAGAACTATAACAGAAGTATGCTGAAGACAAGGTAATGTTGATTCTCTAACACTCTCTTGATAAAGCAGAAGTCAGGATTTAACACGAAATCAGATTCTACTCGGAGAACAGACTCAGACATCAATAGATTGCTCAAAAAAACAAGCAAACACACTTGATTCCAATGAATTTCAACGCAACAATGAAAAAGGAAAGGACGAGGACAGCCTAACTGCCTGAATTAGGAAATGCCCTTACTGTCCTTGTAACAATTTGCTAGGTCTAGTTTGGATTCTTTTAATTTTTCCTTCTCGGTAACTTGGTGTGCTAACATCTCTTCACTGATATTTCTCTAGGATTTGGTCACATATTATAATGTACTTTGTGTTTGGACTTAAATAAATCGAGATTGCCCCAGTGCACAGTTTGAGTCCTGTATATACGGTAAGAGTAAAATTCAAGGGTCGTCTAATTAGGTAGAAAATGGCAATAAATAGGTAATGCACCATATGAGCACATGGTTATAGCTTCGGCAATGGATGCCAGAAGGTTCAGGATCAGGGTTAAGGAAATATCTGAGATGAATATAGGTAGGCTGGAAGCATCTTAGATCCCATTCTGTTATGGCTGTGACTGTGAGGGAGGTTATCTAATGTCACCGTGTAACAACTTTTGTACCTGATATCCTATAAACAAGGGTGTACTAAGCCCTGATACGCATATATCCAGAAATTTGGATTCATCAATTTCCCTTAATTCCTTAAGTTTGTTGGGTTCTTGAGTGAGATGTGTGTGTGAGATTATCTGAGTGCTGTGTGTTTTCTAATAGATGTTATATTACAACACAATGATAGAAGACATTGGTGAGCATAATATATAAACAGCTTATTTTACATTGACCAGATGAAAAGAGTTCAACTTAGATACTTCCCTCTTCCTCAGACCAACTTAGGAGTCCCAAATCCAAGGCAGGGTTCTCATAAATATGATCATTATCATCAAATCGACAATTTGTCGGTTAAAATCAAAACAATGTATGTAATCAAGTAGGTACTAGTGTTGCCTGAAATAAACAATTTCAATAATATAAAAATAAAAATAAAAGTTGAGGATAACACTTTAATATATTTCTCAAACATTTTGAAGTAGAAATGTGAAATTGTATAAATCCCTTCTATCATGCCAACTTGCATTGTCAGTTTATAACATAATACCTCAGAGGATGCACTCTAAAATCTCAAAAGCAATGATAATTTATATTACCTTGCCACAGACTGGACAATTCTCACTTCTTTCCATCCACTCATATATGCAACCAAGGTGGAAATGATGCGAGCATTTTGTCATTATCTTAGGGTTTTCTGGGGTGTACTCTGAAACAAGACAAAAAAATTTTTAAAGAATAATAGAGTTGAGAGACTCCGAAGCAACATAATTGAGAATGAACTACCTTCAAGACAGGTTGGACAGACATCTTCATCCTCTGATGAGGAATAAACATATGCAATATCACTTGCAGATTTTCTAGAAGATAACTTCACAGAGGACTTGCGGTGCTCTTTAGAATCATCTTCAAATGCACTCCACTTATCTCCAGTAACTAAAGATTCTGAATCAGTATCAATATCAGTTCTCCTGAGTGGCTCAGATTCCTCATGTGAGTGGCTGGACCCTTTTTCACGCCTCGACACAAGATGTCGCTGCAGCCTGAGATATCTAGGATCTGCATCATAAGGCAAAGGCCTTGGAGGAGAACGGTAGAAATCCGATAAAGAGTTATCTGCTGATGGTGTCGAAGTCAAAGCGGCTGCGCCTTGAACTGATGAAGGGAGCGCAGGAGCTTCTCTCCCAAATAACGAAGTATACTACAGACATACACAGTATGCCTTAGTTACCGAAAAAAAGTGTCATTTCAAATTTACAATAATCTGTCAGTCAGTTTGTATGCAGTGATATAACACAAGAAAAAAATAAAATGTATTACATGGAAGCATGAAGACATGCAAAGACATTAATGACATTCAAAGGGTGGTACAGGGTAGTATCCCTAATCTTGGATATCAGAAAATGCTTAACATAACTCTCATCTGAATCATTGGGAAGATACATTTTCACAAACTTGGAGATGTCTTATCAGGGTCAGGAATGAGAACAGATCCTGCTTCAGCCAAGGGTCTCACTCGACGCACACTCTCAGGCTCCCAAACTCAGCAATGGAGTTTTTATCATTGGGCTTCCTATCTTAGACAGATTGCCCACCAGAAGCAGATTGCTCAAATGAGCATCACCAGTGTGGAAAGAAGTGTTTTATGTACTCATCCAGCTGAAATAATACTTGGAAGGCCTGATTTACCCATTCCATTCTGAACCTTCCTAAGTTGTTGGATGACCAATTTGCTGTTGATTCCATAGTGCTCCCTTCCGATCCGAACTTCTTGCGACTAATCACTCGTTAACTTCAGTTGGAAAGCTAGCTAAGAATCTTAGTATTTGTCAAGGGGTTGATTCGTCTGTTGATAAATGTGCTCTGGTGTTATTAGGGCTTCTTGGGATACATTTTTTGGTACTTTTGCAGGCTGCGGGTGTCTTACAGGAGAAGTCTTTTGAGGTAGTTATTTTGCTTACCTATGGTCAGTATTGGCATATCATTATAATCTTTCACCAGACGTCTTGTTTGGTCTAGTTCTTATTCGTAAATTCCTTCCCTGTTCTTACGATTTACCCGATCAAATAAGAGAAGCTTAAATGATTATAAAAATTAAGGCATGCTCAAAATGCATGTCCAAAATCAATAACCATATCAACTATGGCTTTACATGCAAATAATCCAAAATAATTACATTATGTTTGAAATTTGACAACAATGGTACCCTGCTGACTATGATACTGCATTTATTACTAACATTTATTAACATGATATTCACCTCATGACAGCAGGAAAGTAAAAAACGTGCAAGGAAATCTCATAAAACATGAGAAAAAGATAATCGTGTGATTCTGCATTCAAATCATGTTAGAAGAGACATAAAACCTAGATGCCTAATGCAATCACATTACTCTAAAGTACAAAAGAATAGCTAGAAAGCCTTGTACAGTGATCTGTTATTTATATAGAAGCAAATACCAGACGAGAAGATATATTCTGAGAAGAAACTGCATAGCAACTACCAGAATCAGGAGTTTGAAACTTGAAACTATTCATACATCTAATTGCAATAAATTAAGCAGTAAAAAAGAAGTAACATACCATATGCAAGAAATTCTGAAGAAAACAATTGACACATATACAGTTGCGATAAAGGAACCCATTCTGGCTCATGTAATCCTCAAAGTCCACCCGCAGACAGCAACAAGTAGATCCCATATTGACTGACAGCTCTACTCAAAATGCAAGATGTGCAAGATTGGAGAACAAGTGAGATAATATTGGGCGAGAGTCCACCAACTCCTACACCAAAACTATTGGACAAGATGCACAAGATTTTTTCACATGAGCAACTTGTCCACTTCTGTTTCTTGACAGGTAGAAATGTACACAAGCTACACTAGTCCATGAAACTTCTAAGCACAATCAGAGAGGACTTCCCATAAGCAGAAAGTTAAGTTAAGGGCCTCCTCAAACCAGAACCCGTACCGTCTACCGTGCTGTACAGGTAAAAATCAGATATTTACTAAATTATAGTAGCCTCGGCCTGCAAAAGAAAAGGCTCAAAATCAGCAGACAATATGCCACTAAAAGATAATGCACACATGAACAGGGTTTTGTTGGTTAATATGAACCTAAAGAGAAACAAAATTCCTCACAGCTATGATGAGGCTGACTTGTTGCTCTACTGAAGCAAGAAAGTAATAAAAGCTGATCATAAGCAAGGAATCAAACACGGAAAGCCCTAATTTTCAGGCAAGCATCAAACCAGAATCAGAACATGCATACCATTATTGTAGAATGTCGTATACAGACGACTAAGCTAAAAACCTAGAATTCCCCTCAACCCTTCAAAGGGTAAATGGGAGTATAGCTCTAATTCGTTTCCGCAAGGTGCAAATCACAAAATTTGCATCGAAGATCATGAAAATTGACAGTCTTTTTTCGACAAAAAAGATTGATAGCTACACCCAAGCTAATTGATCGAAAACTAGACTAGCACAGAAAGCTATAAAATTCGCCCAAAATCAGGATCCAGGGCAGCCCCAAATTCAACAGAAACCCGTTTCAGAACATCAACAACATGCTGCTACGAGATCAATAAAGAGCTCAAACGACTCGTGATTCAAACATAATCGAAGCAGAAACGAAGATTTATTTGAGCAAAGACGATTAATTTAGAAAAGAAAAAATCATAATTTCAAACCTGAAGAGGTGGTGGTGGTGGTGAGTGCAGATAGAGGATTAAGGAGAGAGAAACCCCTCTAAGGATAAAGGAGAAGAGCGTAGAATGACAAGAAACCTAAAGATTCGTATATGGGTGTTTCGGCTTTGATTCCACATTAACATTAGCAGCTTTTGATTTATGTTTTTTCATAAAAGCAATTTTTTTTAGTTTTTGAGGAAATTTTGTAAAGGGGGAAAGAAGATGATGAAAGATGAGAGAGAGAGAGGAATATGAAAGCGACCTCCTTGTGTTGTGACGTAGGTCAGACGTCAGTGGGTGGGTGAAATGAAGAAGCAGACGAACCATCCAATTCCAATCGAGAGATTATCTTCTTTAATCACATTAATTTAGTTCAGTTGTAAATAGTAATATGATATATTGGTTGGTTTTATTTACCTGAAATTGAAGAATCTTGGTGGTGTAGAAAACCATTTATAAACCCTAATGTTCAATTTAAATTTTTGGAAATAAATTTGTTTATGTGAAATCGGATGTAAATTCATGTGTTAAAAAAGAGTAAAAGAACTTCGAATGCAATTGAACTTAAGCTCAAACTTGTCTCATAAATAGCAATCGAGCTCGAGCTCGAGCTCGATGGAAGTTTTTAGAAGGATTGAGTTTGTTATTCAGCACAGTGTGACGGTAGGGTTATGTAAAATTGGATCGGACCGGAATTTACGGTCCGGTAAGGTTTTTTGAAAATCTGGGTTACGATCCGGTCCGGTTTTTGGACCGTATAAAACCGTAACCCGGGTTGGACCGTAAACTACGGATTTCCGGTCTAGTTCGGTCCGATCCGGTCCGGTTTTGGACCGGAAAACCTCACCAAAATTGCACCATTTAGGTACAAACCGGTCCGGTCTGAAATATTTAAAATTGCACAATTTAGGTACAAACCGGTACAACCAGGAACCGGACCGTTACGATCCGACCCGATCCGATCGACAGTCCAAGGTTTTATCAATATATGATCCGATCCGGTCTGATCTGCACCGTATGCACAACCTATATGACGGCACAACTTGTTGTACGCCTATTTTCTATGTCGATGTAAATCATTATTTGTCCGTCTACCTTCTAACCGATATAAATCATTATGATACATCAAGTTTATCCAATGTTATTTTTCAAAAAAAAAAAATCAAATATATAATATTATGTGATTGAAACTAGAATCAAAAGCCCAATGGGCCAAGCATGTGGCCCACAAGCCCAATTACAAATCATAAAATATCTTCCGAAAGATCATTCTCGAATAGTTGTTATCAGGAAGAAGATGACGGTGAGCAATCAGGGCATTGAAAATGGCCTTGGGAGTTGCATTTGGTGCAGGGTACGGGCCTAGACTCGGGCTTATCACCGGATCTAGCTAATTTATACGGGCCGTCGGGCAGATAGAACCCGAAAAATCCACCGGGTTTGATTGAACCAACTCCTTTGCAACTTTGGCATGCTATCAACCTCACATTTCCACACCTCTTGCACATTCCTAATGAGCTGTGTTAATCAATTAATCAAGCCCCAAAATCAACAATTCAGACTTCGAAGATCGATGAGAAATCCCTAATTGAATGGCATGAGTTTGTCGGATATTATAGAATTGAACAATATTGTTGGAAAAATGGCAGATTTGATGAAATCAAAACTCAATTGTTACAAGAGAAACTGAAAAGCAGTTGATGATAAGAGAAGCAGAGAGAACCTTCGCTGGGAAGATGATATGAAAGCATCGATTTTAGGGGCGGCCAGAGTGGCACACAACAGGAGAGTTCCGACACTCAATCCTGCAATCTCGTTCGCTGTTATATTATTCATCTCTCTCTCTGTAGTGTAAAAATGGATGAACAGCAGAACAGAGACGACCTTATCGAGAAACAGAGATACAGGATACTGATTGAGATGAACCGAAATAGAGGTTCAGACCGGGTGAACCGGGAAAACCCGGTTTTAATTCACATTATATTATTTTGTAGCGAATTTATCAAAACCGGCCATACTTTAGGAAAACTTTACAAAAACACCCATAAAATATACTACTTTCCAAAAAAAAATCCTGAAATTCAAACATTACAAAGCACATAAGTATTTCGTGAGAAAACAATTAATCAGGTATGTGTTTTCATATTTTTCATAACACGGGAATAAAAACGATGTAACATTTAAGGATACGATTTGGTAGATAAGACTTCAGAATCACATAATATGGTATTTTACATAACTTAACTCAGTGAAATAAATAATAACGAGACTTGGTTTTTCACTTAATTAAAGAGGACATAAAAAGATCGAACTCCATACATCATGTCATTCTGATTATTTCAACAATCGGATAACCATTATCCTTAAATAGAGGTTGCTAAAGCTAGTCATGATCGATATAAGTTATAAACACCAATAAACGACGTCATAACAGATCCAATCCACAACTTCCCCTCTCTTTCGTCTACTTCACTTACACTTCTTACTATCTTCCCATTACTATCTTCCAAAATCTCGATAGTTTCACCTTCATCACTTAACTTTAAAATCGTCGCATGAGGACTATTCCCTGACAACAAGATAACTAATTGTTTATCATTTAACGGTAACTTCAGAAGAAGTCTCCCTAACCACGGATTCGACAATATCCAATTACCTAACCGGGTTCTTTTCTTAATCAAAGCAACCCAAAACTCTCCATTGGAGTTCCTCCTTACATTATCCGGATAACCCGGAAGTTCCGTGAATACATCCAAAGTTCCAACTTTCGGACCTCGAAGCCAGTATCTTGTGATCCTACTAGCTGTGGTTTCAGCCACCAACACGAATGAGCGATTCTTGCTCAAAATGACGCCGTTTGCATTTGATAACCCTCGTGCAATAACGGTTACTTCTTTTGTTTTTGTGTTGTATTTCATTAGCCTTCCGGTCTTATCCCCGGTGTATGAAGCTAATATGTATTGCCTACAAAAATCAGAAATGTGCACATACAATGACAAGAATAGTTAAATTCAATTTTTTTTTCTTTTTAATAAAAGTATTTAATGTAATATGAGTTATAAAAAACCATATAATTATTTTGTTGTCAAATTCTCTCTTTTAGTTGTTCACTTTTAAGTGATTTTTTAGATCATTTATAAGCCATGATTACATTAATGATCATGGTTTGTGTATAACATGGGCAAAGTCAGATTGGCTTGGAGACCGGCTCGGACAGATCCGGGCTGAAGAGTCCGACCCAAAAACGTTTTAAAAACTAATTAATTAATTAAAAAATATAGAGATAGATGATAAGAATTCGAACTTGAGGCCTCATGGTAAGGTCTCAAGTTCAAAATGCGGGCGAGTATATATAGGCAAAATCTTAAGTCTAAATTCCGGATTCGGTCCGAGTCTGGCTCGAAAAAGCTGGCAATTTTTAAAAGAAATGTCAAGCTTGGTACGAGAGTGACAAGAGTGATAAGTAACCTTCTGTAAAATTGTGTGCTTGTATCTGTGAAGTAGATAGAGTCGTCTTCCTCGTCGATGTCGAGATCGTTGGTGAAGTGAAAGGGTTGATCTTCGGCTTGGGAAGCCAATTGAGTAGCTAAACCTCCCAAAGGACTAACTACTTGAAGCCCAAGATAAGCGTTTGCAATGTAAAGATTTCCAGTTTTACTGTGAAATCTCAGTCCAAGTGGCCTCCCACACTTGTGCTCTATTTCCGCCGGAACCGGGTGGGCACATTCATCATTCCTGAAATTACAAGCTTAATTAGTTCGCGTGCGTAGTTTACAACATGTATGGTATGCGTAATTGAAGACTTGAAGTCGATAGGAGCCGATTGTGGTTCGAATAATTGTAGTTGACTTAAAAAAAACCTCAACCTAACCGCAAAATGCGGTTCATTTACGGTTTAAACCGTAACCGTACGGTTCACGTTTTTTGGATTGCGGTTCGGTTATGTTCAGTTTATGATTTTGCGATTTTGAAACGATGTTATGGTAAAACTGCCTACTGCCTACACAATAGTAATGAGTAATCTAGTGAGAGGTTGGGGTTAAGTGAAGGGTAAAAATGTTGATGCTCAGCCCTAGTAAAAATAGCCCATGTAATTAGTATATATTGTACATGAGACAAAAAAAAGACGCCGACGTCCACTAAGCATTCACAAATTACGATTTATTTATGCGTTAATACATTAAAGCAGGTATATATATATATATATATATATATATATATATATATATATATATATATATATCAAGTCCGATACAGACGGACCGGTAGAGCGGCAGGTCGTGTATATACGAGCGCACATACGCATTAGGCTCAAGCCCAGCACATAAACCCGACGAGGTTCGATCCTAAAAGATGAAATAACATATAATGGGTTCGATCTGTAACAATTAACCAACCTATGAGGCGAGGTGAAGGCGAAAGTGACCCAAGAACGTGAATGTGGGTCCCACTTGAGGATCCGACCGTCGGAGACTCCGGTGTAAGGTCCGCCGCCTTGGGGGTCAAACGCCAAACTCTCCGGACCGAAAGCGTCGGTCAGGCTGATGATTTCTGTGCGGTTAAGAACGTCGAGAGCTAACGGGAGGGTTGGAGGTTGTAGGAGAAAGTTAGGTAGCTTGACGACGACGGCTATGAGGATGACTAGCGGCGCCGCCAGCAGCAGCGGCGGCGTTGAGCTTTTCATCTCCAAAAGAAGCCTTGCTGAATGCTGTGCATGCTCTCTTTCACCTCCATACTTGTATAAATGCATGAGTCTTTTTCTCTCTTTCACCTCCATACCATATTATTTGAATTTTGAATGGGCATACATACGAATAATGAATTTCTGGCACGTTTGTTTTTTTTTTAAAGATGTAGGGTCTACGAATAATTTTTTTAAAAAAAATAATTGTTTAAAAAATATTCTATTTTATATCTATCTTATTTCAAAGCAGCACGTCAACTGGCATTTGACATAGTTCGGTGCTTCTATCTTATCATTTTGTCACATGTTAAAATTTTATGAAGTCACGTCATAATATTATCAAACCTACATGTTTGGCCTAGTAACCGAAAGGTGTCGATACCACGTTTGATCCTACAATCATGGATGAAATTGAACGTGCGTGATTCTAATAGTTGTTACTCGCGCGTAAATTTTATTCAATTGTGTTTCAATTGCACGTTTAAGTTATTTTTCAATTACACGTTCAATTTTTATTCAACCTCGTACATCACTCCATCGTGTTGATCAGGTTCATGGACTCCATTAAGCACATTGATGTGTACTAGTGCTTAAATGAATGAAACTCATGCAGATTGCATGCAACTTCATTGGTGTAAATACATTGAGCTTTAGAAAGCACTTGCATGCATGCACTCCACGTAGAATACACGTGGAATCATGAAGCACAAACATGCTTCCAAACGTGTATGCATGCATGGACTTTCAATTAGGGCGGAGCATCGGTCCAAAACCGCAAACCGCAAACCGAACCGCAAACCTGAAAAACATGCGGTTCGGTTTGCGGTTTGAACCGCACGGTTGCGGTTCGGTTGCAGTTCGAACCGCAAATGAACCGCAATTTGCGGTTTGCTTGCGGTTTTGCGGTTTTTTTGCGGTTTTGCGGTTTTTTTTGCGGTTTGCGGTTTATTTGCGGTTTTTTTTGCGGTTTGCGGTTTATTTGCGGTTTTTTTTGCGGTTTGCGGTTTTTTTTGCAGTTTTGCGGTTTGAACCGCAAACCGAACCGCAAACCGCAAAACAAAAACTTGCGGACCGCAAACCGAACCGATGAAGTGCGGTTCGGTTGCGGTTTGGACCGCAATTTGCGGTTCGGTTGCGGTTCGGTGAACCGAACCGCAACCTGCTCCGCCCTACTTTCAATTAGGTAAAAATTAAATTCACATTAACTTTTAAATATTTAGATTTGAAGCTTATAGAGAACGAATACACTACAATGTCAAACACAGCTAAATAGTGCACAAAACAATAGGATAAATCATAACTAAAATATGGCCTAATTCACGACTACATTACAACATAAAAACACGACTAAAAAAGTGCACAAAACAATAACTAAAATATAACATAAAACTCGATGAAAATCTTATTTCATATGCACCCAAAAAATTGTCGCATAGAATTAATGAAACTCCGGTTACACGAGCGATTTTTTTTAATCCGTATAAGACGTAATAGGTCTTAAAATTTTCTTTCTATACATCAATATACTCAATAAATTAATATTACTTACAATATAAAACGGCTATAATAAATAACACACGACTATAAATATTTTTGAAAATATTGGTGTAATAAGATACTTTTTGTATCTTGTAGACAAACTAGGCCCCTTCAAATTAGCAATTAAAAATAAAGATAATAATTGATAAATGTTGATATTAATTAGGCAGTTAAGGATAGTTAATTAAAAATAATATATTAAATTGTAAAAAAAAACCGTTCAATTTATTTGGTAACTGAATATTTGAGATTTCCGTATCTACTGGACTTTGAGCGCCTTTGTATTCATCGATTGCTGAATTTTCGGAAAAAAAAAGTGCTTTATCTAAGAGAAGACAGGGAAATAGGAGAAACTCCTACTTCTTTGATATCATGTTGGAACCGTCGACTTCAACATGCATCTTCAACACTCGTCTTCAACAGCTTCGTCTTCAACTTTCGTCATCAATCTTCGTATTCTTCTACTTTATATTCGTCGTCCGTAACCTTCGTCTTCTTCTACTTATACAAACCAATTGATTCACAAATTAAGAATAAAGTGTTACATAAACACAACGTATACATAATTTATATATAAATGTACATATTGTAGATACATGTGTCCTATAAACAAAACAAACAAAACATACATAACAGTGTTTCGATGCATAAACACACAAAATTGAAGAGAGAATATACATAAACACACAGAATTCATAATATTGCTTGTATGTACACAAGTATTTTTTCTGCGTGCATTATAAATTAAAAAAAAAGCTTAATATATCACTCTACATAGATGTACACAAAATAGTCATCCAACATAAGTTCGATACAACATATACATATTATACAAACAACTACACATATATGTAGCTAGATAAAGTACACAACAGTCGTAAAAACTGTGTAAACAAATCAAAACGTACACATTCGTACTAGTTTATACAAAATTCAAAACACAATTAAAATATGCTACTTACTAGGAACATAAACTGGAATTTTTTTGTTGCCGGCTACATAAGCAAGGATAAACTTAATAACCGACGCAAATACGATCGATGCAGAATGGAATAGAATAATTTTTTGCATCAATGTTTTTCCAAAAAAAAAATGAGGAGGATGAACTGCTCACGAGTTAAGGAGAAGGTAACCGATTTTTCCTTGTTTAACGGTTAATAGTTCGTAATTAGTTACCTTAATTGAGGAGAGATAATGTGGTTATATTAGGTAATCAATATTTTTCCTTGTTTAGTGGTTAATGATATTAATTAGTTTCTTTTATTAGCCAAAATAATAAAAATAAATAGGAGAGAAAGATGATAAATTATGTAGAATATTTAATTTATTTTCTAATAGATTTTTTTAGACAAAATAAGAAGGTCTAGTTTGTCTACCTATAAACAAAAGTACATAGTATATATTCCATGTTACATAAACTACCTACTTAATCAACTCATCAAATAGTTTTTGACCAAACGTCATCGACCGTATTAAACCATAATACAAATATACCTTATTTAGACATCTAAGTCTTCCATGCTTTAATCTAATGTTCCACACACACGCGCACACATGAACACACGTCTCATAATCTCTTAACTTCAAATGTTGACAAACATGTTTAACCTCTTATAACTATTAGGAAATATAAATATATTTAGCAATTATGAGATTGCTAAGATATTGTATTAGGTTATATTTGATTCTACATTGTCTTTTAAATCCTCATTTATCTATTGTAATTCCCTTTATATAAAGGGTTAATATCATTAATAATATTGTGGTTCTTCCCACCATTATGTTTGGGTTTCAAATCCTAGCATTAACTAGCCTAGCCTACAAGTTAGAACTGACCGGTCGATTAGCTAATCGTTATGTTAAAGTCATTTGTATTGTATATTGTGGCGAGATTGCTATTCGTACCACCTGAAACATACTATTCATACCCTGACTACGCGTACGCAATGCGTAGCCGTAGCAAGAAGCTCATTTCGTTCAAAAAATAAAGGAAAATGGTTACGACTACGCATTGCCGATGCGTAGTTCTACTACGCGTACGTCATGCGTAGTCGTAACTACGACTACGCATGGCGTACGCGTAGTAGTCCATAACATATATTAAGTTCGAAAAATGAAGGAAAACTTACTACGTAGGGTAAAAATAAAAAAATAATAAAAAAAATTCCACCTCGCCTACGCCATGCGTAGGCGTAGATGTGGTATGTATAGCATGTATATGGTGGTACGAATAGCAAGAACCATATTGTGGGTCGTGGAAATATGAGCACACATGCGTGTTAGATTCAAGTCCATAATATAAGTCAAACGAGTTTCATCCAGAAATAAATTGACAATTAAAGTAGTACATCACATTATATATTATGCTATAAGGGTGTGTTTACTTGTATTTTATTTGTGTTTCATTTATTTAGTTTAAAAACCCTGAGTTTAATTTTTACAAGTGTTTACTTGAGATTGGTTTATTTCTTTACTGGTTTATTTGGGTTTATAAACCATTTAAAAATAAACTTTCCAAACCAAATTTAGTTTTGCTTGGATGAGTTTATTTTGTTTAAAACCTGACTTTGACAATGTGTTTTTCATCTCGACATTCTTTGCTCATCCTAGATATTCAACGTTATTTATTTTTTATTTTTATAGGGGCATAAATGTCATTTGAAATAAAAAAGGTGACCCTACATTTTTTTTTGTAAGACGTAGAGTCTACGAATAATTTAAAGGAAAAAGTAATTATTTAAAAATCTTCTACCCCCTCTCTCTCTCTCTCTCTATATATATATATATATATATATATATATATATATATATATATATATATATATATATATATTATAAAACAACTCTCATTTTACTCATGTGCAAACTTGTATTGTCATCTATAAGGCTTGATGACTGGCCATTGATTTTCTTATTTAGATTTTACCTTCAATTTAGAATTTTGGCAAACTTCTTAACGTTATATTGTCAAATAGACGATCATAACAAGGATCGACTATAATGGTTTATGTGTTTTTGTTTCGATAAAGAACAATTTTAAATTGTAAGTTATAACATGCTAATTTCTAACCATGATAGGATTTGGATAGTCCAACTTTACATACCGAATATATGATAGTTGTGTTTAATAGGTCATTTCAATTATGTATTATATAGCACGATTAATATGTAAATATAATTTGAGATTATATTATGGATCCTTGTGGATATTTGGATTATGAAATTTATTGCATTGATCTTATATATTGTTGTTGAAGTTTATGACTAGTGTTTTAAAAAGCTTTGAGCTTAAAACCGTCTCTCCCTTGTTGTTATTAGACCAGGCCGATTGACAATATCTTTATCTCAAACATTCATCAAGCTTATAAAAAAATAGCTCTTTCGATCGGTCACTTGTTTCATCTACTCATAAACTTCAACTTCAATTATAAATAAACTTCACCCTCAACTCTATTAAATTAGTGATCCGTTTAGACAGTTGCTCATCATAAAAATCTTAAGCACACGATTTGGTTGATTTAATGTGAGATTTGTTTTAGCATAGGATCATATGGTTTATGGTTTGAAGATTTTAAAATTCTTTATTACAAGTGCAAACAAATCAACTTTTTAATGTTGGCTACTAATTTTCGAACCAAATTTAATATCGATTTACAATAAGTATTTCATGGCGATTGATTGCATTAAATCACCTTTTTTTTGGCATGTCTGTGAACACGTAACATAATAGTTGTGTAGATTAAATATTTATTTTGGTTAGAAAGGTGAAATGAAAACGAAAATGAAAAAGGTTAAAAAAAAATAACGAATGAAAATGGTTATATTACTTATGTGTTATAAAAAATTTAAAATTTCATTTTACTTACTAAATAAGCATGAATTTTTATTACTTCAATAATATTCCGTTTCTAAAATTATTTTTTTGCTTTCAAACTGCCCCAACGTTTTTCTAGCTTTTTTAGGTTGTCCCTTTTTTACTAAACAAAATTAAACATTTTTGTTCTTCCGGATTATATAAATTAGGAAGAGAGAAGTCATCTTCCTAGAGTTTATTTATAAAAGAAACTGGTTCAATATAGTAGGTAACACACCGCCTAATAAATCGAAAAGGCGAAAATGATCGGCATACGGATTAACCGCAATGAAAATCCAAAACAAAAGTAACAGAAAAGAAACGCACAAAATAACAACAAGGAAACCCGAAAACATTGAGGTCTCCAAGGAAAATGAGGATAATCTTCATAAAGTTGTTATATGAGATGAACCGCTTGAAAAAAGTTCGACGAGCTCGTTCACTTTCTAAACGTGTCGAATATGAAACATTTTAAAACTTTGTTAAAATTTAGGTTTGACAAACTAACCGAGTTTTAGCATGCAAAAACTCAATTTTCATGGCTACATTACACCGTAAACTGTAAGGTTGTTATATTAACCGAACAACTCGTGCTCACCTCATTCACTTTCTAAACGAGCTGAACATAATCTCAATAAAATTTGAGGCTTGGACTCAACTTATTTATAAATGACCCAAACTTAAACATGTCGATGTTTGACTCATTCGGCTAGTACGATTAGCTTCGCTACGATAGCATATTTGAAATATTACATTTGTCTAAATAACGTAGTCTAACCGTCAAAAATTATATACTTGGAAAAAAAAAACGTGAAAATATGATCATGGATGGAACTTAAAAAATTATATTAATATTATTAATTAAAAAAAGAAAGAAAAATCACCCTAAATTGTGAAAGAAAGGGGAATGAATAGGAGCTCAAAGATAGGGTTTTTTTCCCCCAATCCTCCTTCAACACTTGACAAGCAAAACACGTCCCCAAGGCCGTCAAAGTATATAATAATGGCTACTTCCACTTTGTAGCAGTTTAATTCTTAAGCTCTCCTCTTCTCCAACTCCTTCGCCGTTCTCTATAACTTCTACAAAGCTTCAACACACACCACCGTTTCACTTTCTGTAATAAAGGTCCCTGCTTTCTTTGAACAAGGAAGCAGAAGCAGGGAGAGGTAGCAAGAGGAGGAGGAAAAGGGGAGGGTTTAAAAGCAGCGGTTTAGAACATGGGCGGTCCACAAGGGTCGATTGCAGAAGAGGAGATGAAGAATGATTTGAAGAAGACCCAGCCAATTGATCCCAATGATTTCACCGTAATCAAAGAGGGAGAGGCTGAGATTATTATGCACAAGAAAAATAGTGTCTTTTTCAACAAAACCCAGGTTTTTGTTTTTCTCTTAACCCTTGAATTAACCTAGCAATTGGCTTAATAGGAGTTGTTTTTGTTCAACTCGTATTGAGTTTCTTCAATGTGTTTTGTACTGATATGAAAAACCAGTTGCTTGTTTTCATCCTTATATGAACCATGAATGTTTGTTTTTGCAATCTTGCTTATAAGAATGGATAATGCTTTTGAGTTAAAGTAGATTATTGCTTCTGGTGACTGTGTTGTTTGGATCTAAGTAACTGTAAATTCAGATCAGGAAACGTTATTCTACTTCACGTTACTTACGTGTAGTTGATTCGGGAGCATCGCTATCTTTGTTATTGGCTGTGTCTTGTTGAATTGTTCGAAATCAATTCTAGAACACGGTTAATGATGGTTGTTTTGATCATTATGGCTTTTTTAGCTTTTAGTGTGTGCTATCTGGCGTATCTGTTGAAGTTACAGATGAAAAATTAGGGCCTGAGTAGGTTTATTTGTTGTGATTTTAGATTTTTGTTGGTTTTGTGCTTCAATCTGTGATGCAGGATGAACTTAGTAATTGTGCTGGAATAGCGTTCTAAATCCAATTTTTTTGTTTGGTTAGTTAGGGTTATTGGTACGTCAGTATCATTCAGTTTCAGTGGGTCTTTCACTAAAATGCTCAGGTAAGATTGATAGATTAGTGGTAGAGTAGAGCTTATTTGTATTTTTTTGAGGTTCCATAGCCAGATGGTGCAAATCATTGATTATTTCGGTCTCCAAATCTTACTCATTTACCAAAAAAGTTTCAGTTTAAATGCATTTTTGTTTGGATGTTTCCTGGCAGAAAAGATCATAGTTGCATAATCCGGCTGCTTTATGTTGATTAGGTCAACAATCGGGATATGTCCATTGCTGTCTTGAGGACATTCATATCCAAACGTAAGCAGGAGCACGAGGCAAATTTGTCGAAAAAAACAAGAACAGGAAAGAAGGGTCCAGTAGAAAAAGCTTCTGAACTTGTTGATGAGGAGGCACCTTCAGAGCCCATGATGGAGGAAGACCATTCCAATGGAAATGTTGAAGAAGGTGTGGCTGATGGTGGACCGTCCACCGTTTCTCAAGAACCAGCTAAAGCTTCAGAAGTTAAGCCACAGCAGGAGCTAAAGCCACCTAGAGTTCTCGAGGTATTCATCATATATTCATTAATTATTCTGCCTTCTAGAACTGAAGTGCTTATAATTGTGTATTACTGATTTCTACTACTCATGAATACTCACAGGCTTTATCTGCCTCCGGTTTACGGGCACTGAGATATGCACGGGAGGTAGAAGGCATTAGTCAGGTTGTAGCACTGGACAATGATCCAGGTAATTTGTACAAGTTTACTTTCATGTTTACGGTCAAAACCAAGTTTTCCAATTGTATGGCCATCCAATTATAGGTGATACAAGTAGGTAGACTGCATTCTAAGCTTTATTTATGAAATGTTTTGCAGAGGCGGTTGAAGCGTGTAAGAAAAACATTAAATTCAATGGTTCAGTGGCTGGTGCAAAGGTGGAGTCACATCTCACTGATGCTCGTGTCTACATGCTTACTCACCCGAAAGAGTTCGATGTGGTACAGTTGCTTTATTTCAGTTATGCTTGGATTAATCTTTGCTTCTGGATAGGGTATTCTGTATTCCATATTATGGTGCTTAAAGAGAGATATGCTTGAGAGAGGAGTTACAGTTTTGTCACAATGCTCAGTGATCCTTTTTTAAACATTTCAGGTTGACCTTGACCCCTATGGTGCGCCATCAATATTCTTAGATTCAGCTATTCAATCTGTAGTCGATGGTGGTTTGCTAATGTGCACCGCGACAGATATGGCAGTGCTTTGTGGTAGTAATGCTGAAGTATGCTACTCCAAGTAAGAATCTACTAAAAATATTTAAATTCAAATTATTGGATACTTGGTTTAATATTTCTAACACTTTTGCTTAAACAGATATGGTTCATATCCTACGAAAGGAAAATACTGCCATGAAATGGCTTTGAGGATTCTCCTTGCATGCATTGAGGTATTATTGTAGTATATAGGATCAACTAAAGTTTATAGTTTCGGTTGTAACTTCACCATTTCTTATCTTATTATGCGTAAGGTAGAAGTTATTTTTTAATTCATTTGTAACTGTCCAATAATACTCTTTCTTACAGTATAGTCTTTAGTCGTTACACCTTTACTTAAACACAATGGTTGTCTCTGACTTGAATATAATTTGGTTGTGTGTAGAGCCATGCGAATCGGTATAAACGATACATAGTACCAGTTTTATCTGTTCAAATGGATTTCTATGTACGTGTTTTTGTACGTGTATACACGTAAGTAACATCTAATCCCACCTGAGCTAGTCCAGTTGCTTTTACTTATATATACTGTGATGGCGAGTAATTAAATCTTAGGCAGTGTTAACATCTATTGGTTACATTATCTTAATGCAGTTCTGCAAGTGCAATGAAGAGCACTCCTCTTAAGTTGTCGTATATCTACCAGTGTATTGGTTGTGATTCCTATCATCTTCAGCCACTCGGAAGGGCAATTCCCAAGGTAACAGCAGTTGCTGTGATTTTTCCTGTCAAAAAACACAAGGAAATGTTGTATTTCATATTTTCATATGCACTTTGCTTTATTGTGTTCGTTGTATTGTCCCTTTTCTAGACTGTGATTAATTTTTACTACAATCATTAAATCTTAGTCACTGACTCATCGTTAGGCCCGTCCAATAGCATTTATCATCCGGTCTAATGAACCGAGCCTCCATTTTTCCGGGGACTCATAATATTTATGTTTAGTTGATTTAAAAACAACATTAGATGGTATGGCATAGTGGTTAAGAGCACTCCACTTAAGTTGTTTTCTTTGTTAGATTTGAATATATCATTGTGAATTTGATTTTTTATTTGTGTAGTCGAAAATAACGAGTTTAAAATGGTGTTATTTGAATGGGTTTTGAAGGTGTTTGATGTTTTTTTTCATACATTAGTTTCTCATTCTTAGGTGATTTGTTAAATTGGACATTCCACTAATTATTTTCTGCTTAGGTTAAAGAGGGCTTGCTTTTTACATTGATAGTCATCCAAAATGCATTGGACAGCCCTGATCATTGTTTATTGGATTTTTCTGTAAGAGAAAAGCTCGATGAATCCTTCTCCTTTGTCTTCCCACAGCCCCTTACTATTTTATCTTAGCATCTTAGAATAGCTGAAGTGTAAAGCCTTCAATATTTTGCTCTGAATGGCAATTCTCATGATTGAGCCTCTAGAAGTTCTATATACTACGCTCAATCAAAGTATAAATGTAAGCCTACAATTGCACGGCTTGTGTTCTTGAATGCTGCGTTTTTTACACTTACCTCATCTGATATGCATTTTTTACACTTACCTCATCTGATATGCATTTTTTACACTTACCTCATCTGATATGCATTTTTTATTTCTCAAGAATAACAGCGTGAAGTATCTTCCGGGCTTTGGTCCCGCTGTGCTTCAAGATTGCACAGATTGTGGAAAGAAATACAACATGGGAGGACCTATATGGTCTGCTCCCATTCATGATCAGGAATGGGTCACTTCTATTTTGGAAGACGTCAAAGCTATAAAGGACCGTTATCCTGCATATGATCGAATTGTTGCTGTCCTAACAACAATTTCCGAGGTTTGTTCGTGTTTTGCCCACAATCCCATTGACTATCAGAATTTACAACCAGGCTGGTCAATGATTTTGTTGGTTTACATATACTTTTCTTTTCCTTCAGGAGCTACCTGATGCGCCACTGTTTGTCAGTTTGCACAGCCTTTGTGCAACTCTCAAGTGCACCTCTCCGTCATCAGTGATGTTCCGTTCTGCAGTCTTGAATGCAGGATATCGTATTTCAGGGACCCACGTGAATCCTTTGGGCTTGAAGTCTGATGCTCCCATGAATGTCATCTGGGATATCATGCGCTGCTGGGTACGTTTTTTTTTTCTAGTGATGGCTTTTTTGTGGCACTGGATGCTTTTGAACTTTGTGAAGAAACAAATTTTATTGTGTCCCATTGCAGGTGAAAAACCATCCAGTCAAAGCTCAACCGGCTGATCTACCAGGGAGCATTATACTATCTAAAGATCCTGAACTACAGGTAATTTCACAACTTCTAAATGACACAAAATACGAAATTTGACCCACGTTTAGAATTGGACAGTCCATTTCACCTGGAACTCGACGCAAACTTCTATGGTCGGGGTTGAACTCAATATTGATTTTGCCCGACTCACCTAAACTGGATGCTGATTGACCTGCCTCACTTGATTGACAAGTTTAGTTTTATTTTTGCATTTGCCATCTGAGAGCAACAACCTTCAATGACTAATGCATATGAGCACAACATCAATTAGTTTATGGTAAAGCTAATCAAAATGAAACACTTGACAGGCAAATTTTACGCGTAAGGCGTCCTCACTTAGCAAGGCACAGGCAAAGAAAGTGGCTCGGTTCCTCCCAAACCCAGAAAAGCACTGGGGACCCAAGCTCAGGGCCGGTCGACAGGTAACAAGCAAACATGTTTCTCTACTGGGAGAAGAAGCTGTAAACGGATCTCTGAAACACAGTATGATTGACGAAGAGACTGAAGATGGTGAACAGCCAGAAGCTAAGCGCCCTAAGACGGAAAATCCAGCCTCAGATTCATGATTGCTAGGTGCTCTGGAATTACAAAGGATGTAAACGTCGAACCATGACAAATCCCGTAGCCGGTGGTGTTCATTCTCATCGCCTATAATTTTTGGGAGTTATTTTCTGCTTGTTATGTTTCTTATATTTTTAGAGTTGAATTTCGTTTTCTGTATTGGTAATTTGTGTTATGATTTTGGTTGAAATTTATAAATGAAGATCAGTTGTTTAGCCTCTTATTTTCACAGTTTCAGTCAAGTGTGATTGTTATTAGATTACTGGTTTTATGAGATTCAAAATGCTTTATAAGGTTTTAATATGCTTTTAGGATTGGAAGCTAGAGAATTTTTCTAACAAACAGAACAAAATGGTTGAGGTAAAGTCAAAGACTCAAAGTTATTAATAGTAGGCCAAATCCCACTAGCATAAATGGCTGTTAGTAGGACAAATCTCACTAGCATAAAAGTGGCAATAGTTCATTTTGAGTATGAATATCTAAAGGAATGGAAGGAAGTTATGTATTTCCTTGATAGAGAATTTTAGGTTATAAATATAAGAGATAATATCTTATTCAACAATACTTACAAGATTGATAATTAATATAATAATTAGATAGTATCTTATTCAACACTCCCCTTAAGGTTAGATTGTAGAGGTCTTCCATTCCCGGCTTCAAAATGAGTTGACTGAAGCGATTGTTGTGTAGAACTTTAGTTAGAAGATCTGCAAGTTCCTAGTGAGTTGAAATATGTGATATAGTGATAAGACCGGGCTCAATTTTCTCCTTGATGAAATGCTTGTCAACTTTGTCATGTTTTGTTCTATTATGTAAGACATGGTTACGGGCAAGGTTGATTTTAGATTTATTATCACAATGTAGACTCATAGAACCTTTCCACTTTACATTCATATCATTAAGGATAATTATGAGCCAAAGGAGTTCACAAATCCCATGGGCAACAACCCCATACTCATATTCTACACTAGACCTTGCCACAACACCTTGTTTCTTACTCCGCCACACAATAAGGTTACCGACAAAAAAAAACAGTATCCAATGGTAGATCTCCTATCAACGATACAACCAACATAGTTTGCATCTGTATAGTCTTCTAGAGTATCTTCCCACCTCTTTAGAACAATATTCCTTTGTCATGACTGCCTTTTAAATAATGAAGAATTAGGTATGATGCTGGTAGAAGAAGCTCCCTTGGATCATGCATAAGTTGACTTCGATGCCAAGGAAGTATTTGAGTCTTCCCAATTTTTTAATTTCAAATTCAATAGATAGAACCTTTGTTGTTCTTGAACATCATTGCCAAAAACAATAATACTATCGACATAAACTAACAAAATAGTTACTCCCCTTGAGGTAGAGTGTCGCGCAAATAAAGTGTGATTATCAAGACTTCGTGAATACCCAACAAACTTTATAACACTACTAAATCATCCAAACAACGCCCTTAGAGATTGTTTAAGGCCATAAAGGGTATGTAATTTGCTCATTTGATTGGAAGACGATGAAGAAAAACCCAGGAGGAAGATCATATAAATAACTTCATCCAATTAGCCATTAAGAAATGCATTCTTAACTTTAAATTGAAGTAAATTTCAACTGAAATGTGCAACCAAGGACATAAGAACACATACATTATTCATTTTTACAACCGGGACAAACATCTCTTGATAATCAATCTCATAAGATTCATTTTTACAACCGGGACAAACATCTCTTGATAATCAATCCCATAAGACTGAGTAAAACTCTTAGCAACCAACCTAACTTTATAACAATGGATACAACCATCAATTGACAAATATTAATGTGACAAAAGCTTATTTGAGTATGAATATTAACTTGCTTTCTTATTGACATGTCTTATACTTTATTGATGCTGAAACTTCAACAATGAAGATCAGTCTAATCTTCATTTTTGCTGAAAATGTGAGATTATAGTAAATGTGACAAAAGGGAACGTATGAGTTTTATTGATCGAGCACAGAGCTCAAATGTAACAGAAACATCAAATGCAAAGCAATACATCAATCTGACTGCATTACCCTAAAATTTGACCACAATGAATATAAAGTACACGTATAAAAACATAGAAATCTGTTGAGCAAAAAAACCGAAAATGAAAAGTCCCTGAACTTGAACTCATTTTGGCCAGAAAGGTTTCTACTTCCACATTTGTCACATCGAAAGATTGAACAAGCGCCTGAAGTGTTGAGTTCGCTACTTGGCCTTGACCTTGCCATTGGGTACGGACTCAGATGGGTTGAGCTCATCCCATGCTTCGATCCATGTCACCATAGCATCAGCAAGCTTGTCAAAATAAGGATCAAGCTTGGAAAGCTTGTCCTTCACCTGTTTAGAGAGCTCAATATAGCATTGTTGCACGGTGGTGCACTCTTTAGGGAGGACCGCAGCTTGGAAGAACGGAATGATCTCCTCTTGCCAGAAGATTCCCTTGTACTCCTTCCTCAGGTTCACAAACGGGTTGCTCGCTTTGCTGTGGTAGATGTACGGAAGCCCCGTCTTGACACCCAAGCCTAAGTGATCACAGATTACCTAAAAGCACAGTTGGTGCATGAAAAACAAGTAAGGGTCCGTTTGGCAAACGATTAATAAACAATGTCATGGGAGTGGTCCGGTACCTTGATGCACCATCCGGCCCACATGTCGTCGTATCTACCGATAGGCTGGCCATCACCCATAAGACCAAAGTACATTGCCGGACCAATAAGATCACGCTGGAATGCCAAGTTCATACCACACATGGGGAACAATGTGCCCTTAGGGATAGTCATGACTGCATCCACATACCTTTCAAACACAACAACAGCAAAAGATGCCAGTCACTTAATAGTCACATAGATTGCTAAAGTTTCTGAGCATAAAGCCTTCTTCAATTCAATGTGTTCTACCTGGTGTTCCTCTCAAGAGGCTTCACAAGTTGGGTGGGAGCATCATAATCAGGAATGTTGAGCCACAGACCATGAGAGACAGCAGTAGGGACACCCTCACGAAGACTGAAAGGGTATCCGCGGACATAGTCAGCACCTTCACGGAATGGATCATATAGGGTGTTGAAGAACAAGGGAGTTGATGGGCAGAGGAGGTTCTTGATGTGCTGCTCAAGAGCATTGATGTCTTTGCCAGATGGGTCCTTGGCAACCTATGAGCAGGATTACCAAAAACAAATCAGAAACATAACCTTTTCTTCAACAATGTTCATAGATGCACATAAAATCCTAAATGTCTGGCTAATGATTGATCTCATAAATTTAAGGAAGATCTTGGTTTTTTTATATGTAAAAAATGTATGAGTACAGGAGGAATGCTATTATAATAAGCCATCTTGTAAAGTGCAGCACTGAAGAATTGGTATCTTACAAATGAAGTTGACCCATTCACTAGAGAACAATGAAGTGACACCATTTTCAAGCACAATGGAAAAAAACAGTACAGACATCACTAGTTGTCTTCATTCCACAGAAAAGATTTCATCATTCAAATCCTTAAATTATAAAAGCCAGATCCAAAACTTCACAACTTTCATCAAATAGGGTTACATTTCCAGTACCAGATTCCAAACAGTGCAAGAACATCACTACTAACTAGGTGAACAGATTATCAGCAATGAGAAATTCAAAATTCAAATGCAATGAAACCAGATTTCATCTCAGAAATCACAAGGCAACGTCAAACATGCAAGCAAATGACACTAAAGATCCAAACTTTACCCCACAAGACAAAAGCAAAAAAAACTCTTACAAAGCAATCATCATCGATGGTGTAGATGTACTTCTTCTTAGACACCATATACCCAAAGCAACGACAAGCGGAATCCTTAAACGAGATGCAGGAAGCCCTAGGACCCAAAATCCGATTAATATCATCCCTGTTGTAAAGCTCATAATCGAATCCTTCAGGGACATTGATTTTCTTCGTGGGATCACCGTCCTGGACGATGATCAGATGATAGGGCTGAAAGAAGGGTCTCCACATCTCAAGGAAATCGAGGTTTCGGATGGTGGGGATGACAATGTCGAGCTCATCTTTCAACAATGGCGTGGAGTGAGTCGCCATTGGAGAATTGAGGAAATAGAGAAAAGGTTTGATTTTGAAAGAGGAAGAAGAGAAGAGGCGATGAATGTGGTGTTGGGTGTTAGGAGTTCGGAGTATATATACAGAGGATAGGGACGTGGTGGCACGTGCGATTACGTCGTCGTCGGAGCGCGTTAGCCGCGGCGATTCAACGCTTTTCATATGTTTATGTTATTTTATTTCTATTGTAAATGTAGTAAAGTTTGGATCTTTATTATAAACGGTTGCATTTTGCATTTATTCATTGCTTATTTATATATTTGACTGGTATTTCAGTATTTAATAATTATTTTATATACAATGAGATATAAAGTTAGTTTTTTTCTTTTTATTATCGAATTTTGCATTTTATAAGGTTAAAAAAAGGATTTTGTGCAACGTAATTCAGCATGTATCTTATCATTTTGCGAAAGAATTAAGTTAAATATTTTATTCTGTAAAACTTTCTAATTTTATCCTATATATAATTCGCTCCTAAATAAAAGAATGGGCAAATTTGCTAACTAGGCTTTATTAAGAAATAGGAATACAAAGTAGGCTTTTTCATATTTTCAATCAACAAAATATACCCCAAATCCATATTTACCGTTCAAGGAGGAGAATATTACCATAATAATCAGGTAAATCCCCAAATTCTCTCTCTTTTCTGTTACAAGCAAAGAAACCAAATCTGGTTTCTTCTCCTCCTCTCTCGATCTCGATTCCGATCTCAAAATCCACTCTTCTCCTCTTCTCGATCTCGATTTCAGAATCCAATATTCTCCTCCTTCGATCTCGCCCTTCTCGCAAGCTTCTCTGGTATCACAATTACTTTCTCTCTTATCTCTCACAATCGACATCGATCGAGTAATCTTCTCTCGTATCAATCAAACAAACACCAGAAACGAATACAACGCAATCGATTTGGGATCCAAGACTTCAAATACCAGAATTCGCTTCGATCTAACAGGTATCTCTTTAACAATATTCTACTCTCTCTCTCTCGACATCTTCTTCAGTATTATTCTGGTATTTTGTTCACCATTGTGACATTTTAATCAGATTCTTGTATTTCTGGTATAAGGTATTGACAGATTTGATTTTGTTTTAAATTATGTTTCTAGTATGTTTCTGGTATGAATGAGTGTGTTACGATTCTGGTATGATCATTGTTGCTAGTTTGTTTTCTTAATTCTGATATGAAAAAATGAGTTCTGGTATCATTAATTCTTTGGTATTTGTCGAGATGTTCATAATTATGGTATACTTGAACGTCTGGTATACAAGATCTTCTGGTATTTATGTTCTTGTGCATAATTCTGGTTTACTTCAACGTCTGGTATACTTGAAATTCTGGTATTTGTGGTGTTGTGCATAATTCTGGTATGAATTAATGAGTTCTGGTATAATCTCCTTTGTAGTATGATAATTATCTTTATGGTATCATTAATTCTGGTATCAATCAATGAGTTCTGATATACTCTCTTTTGTAGTATAATAAATGTTTTTCTGGTATCATTAATACTCTAGTATTTGTGTGTTATGAATAATTCTGGTATTTGTGTGTTATGAATAATTCTGGTATGAATTAATGAGTTCTGGTATAATTTCTGGTATACTTTAACTTCTGGTATACTTTAACTTCTGGTATTTGTGGTGTTGTGCATAATTCTGGTATACTTTAATTTCTGGTATTTGTGATGTTGTGCATAATTTGGTATACTTTTAACTTCTGGTATCCTTATACTAGTTTTTTTTCTGGTATATACAGAACTTGTTAGCCATGGCTGAGTTACAAATTGTAGTTTATTGTGGAGGAGAGTGGAAATCTGTGGGAAATGAATGGACATATTTAGGGGATAAAGTAGTGTGCAAACCCATAACTGTGGAAGATCCAGTTAGCATACCAGAAATTAGGATGTTGATTGCCAAACGTTTTCAAGTAGATGAGACACTGAACAAATTGGAACTTACATACAAGAATACATTAAATAAAGCGTTGCAACCGTTTGATATTGAGACAGTAGAAGATTTCGAGGATTTTGTTGAAGTTAATCAAATGACTCAACCATGCTGGAGTGTGCCATTGTGTGTGAGATTAAAGTCTACAACTATTATACCAGAAATTGAAGAAATTAATGAATATCATCCACACACTGCCATTGTTCCTGCTCCTAGTATGACTGAAATAGAAACAGAGAATAGCTATGCAATCACTGAAGTTGAACCTGAAAAACTCAATGGGGTCTTAAGCTTGGACAAAAGTTCAAGGATAAAAACGCAGTGAAAAGTGCATTGTGTTTGAATGCTGTTGCCGAATGTACACAATACAGAATAACAAAGTCTATCAAGCTTGCTATTCTTGCGCGATGTCTGGATAAAGATTGTAAGTGGCGTGTGCGGTTCTCAAAAATCAAGAAATCGAAAGTGTTTACACTAACAAAGTATACCAGAGAGCACACTTGTTCATTCCGTACCAGAAGAAATTATCGCAGAAAGGTCTCATATCCTGTCATTGCTGAAATAGTTGCAAAAATGTAAGTCCATTCCTTATTATCACATATAATATTCAATTCTATATTTTTTTTCTTCCATTCTGGTATGTAATACATTCAAATCATATTGTTTATGTTATTCAGGTATGCTAATACACATAAACTCCCCGAGCCTAAGACAATTATTGGAATTTTGAGAAACGAGCATTGCTTAGAAGCTAGCTACTGGAAATGCTGGATGGCACAAGAGGCTGTCAAGGACAATATAAGAGGAACAAATGAAGAGAACTACAAGGGTGTGCCAGTGTACTTACATCGATTGCAAGAGGCAAATCCGAACACTATTGTAGCACTGCAATTGGATGATGAAAAGAAATTCAAGTATGTCTTCTTTGCTTTGGGACAATCAATCAAAGGATATTCAGTAATGAGAAAGGTATTATCCTTCTTCTGGTATGTAATAAAGTTATGCCTCTGGTATTATAAATTATGCATGAATGATATAGATTCTGGTAGTTATGTTGTGTTTCTGGTAAGCAGTAGAATTATCGTTCTGGAATGCTCTTTTCTGGTTTGTATAACCAGTGTCTGGTATTGTTAGATTCTGGTAAGCAGTAGAATTATCTTTCTGGTATGATCTTTTCTGGTTTGTATAACCAGTGTCTGGTATTGTTAGATTCTGGTAGTTATGTTGTGTTTCTGGTAAGCAGTAGAACTATCTTTCTGGTATGATCTTTTCTGGTATAGTATTATATATATTTGAACAATTAAGTGTCTGATATGACTATTATCAATTTCTGGTATACCAGAAAACTAATTGATTTTTGGTTGTTGTTGTTTAAGGTCATATCAGTTGACGGAACATTTTTAAAAGGACGATATGGTGGGGTGCTATTGCTTGCAACAGCACAAGATGCAAACCAACAAATATACCCCCTAGCATTTGCAATTGTTGACCGTGAATGTGATGACTCGTATGATTTCTTCTTCTATCATATACACAAGTTTGTCCCTGATACCGAGGAACAACTATTTATATCGGACAGACACATGTCAATCAAGAATGGTATTGCTAAGCACTACACAAAAGCATCTCATGGAGTTTGCATGTACCACTTGAAAGGGAACATCAAGAAAAAATCAACCAAGAATATAGTTCAACAAATGTTCGTGGATGCGGCTAGGTGCTACAGAAAGGATAAGTGTCTTCAACTGTTTGAAAATATAAAGATGGTATGCTTATTCTGGTTTTTATTATTTTCTGGTATGCAATCACATTATGCTTCTGGTATTTCAATCCTGGTGGTTTATTTTATTTCTGGTATTGTCCTTTATCTCTCATTTATAGTGTTTCTGGTATGAATGTTTCTGGTATGAACGCAGGTTAGGTTTGTCGTATGAAAATTATAGTTTCTGGTATTAAATTTAATCTCTAGTATGAATTCTGGTATGCTTTTTGTGATTATTCTGGTATCATACATGATTGTTTCTGGTATCATACATGATATGTTTCTGGTATTCAACAATATTATTGATGATCAATGATTATGGTATTACCTTTTTCTGGTATTGAAACATGTTAGATGTATGGTATGTTTTTTCTGGTATTGTATATAAGTTCATGTGTACCTGCTAATGTTTGTAGGAGAAGGTAGTAGTTGCACAGCTATTGGAAGAAATTGGATTTGCTGCTTGGTCCCGAGCTTTTTGCAACGCAAAACGTTACAACATTATGACAAGCAACAATGCAGAATGTATAAATAGTGTACTGTGTGATGCAAGAGATTATCCAGTGCTTGCCCTCATTGATGTTATCAGACAGACAGTGGGTAGATGGTTTGCAACGCAAAGACAAAGTGCTGAATCATGTACAGAAATGACAACACCAAACGTTGATGCACTGATACAAGCTAAATATGGAGAGGCAACAAAGTATGGATGCTATGTGCTTGATGCGAAAAGGCTGTTGTTTGAGATACAATGGAACCAGGAAAGGGAAGTTGTGTGTTTAGTGGATAGGAGTTGCACTTGCAAGGAATTTGATATTGAGGAAATACCATGTGTTCATGCAATAGCTGCAACAAAGATGGTGAAAATGAATCCGGCTTCTCTGGTAAGTAAATATTACAACACTGAATATTGGAACACTACATATGAGGAGACAATATACCCAATTGTAGATCATGAGCATTGTGAGATTCCAAGTTGCATTACATCTATTGAATGCAACCCTCCAATAAAGAGGAAGAGAACAGGAAGATTGCCTAAAGCTAGGATACGGGGATCAATGGAAGGAAGCAAGAAGAAGAAATGCAGCTGCTGTGGCAGGATAGGCCATAATAAAAAAACTTGCCGAAATCAACCAATGGAGAAAGAATGAAGACACATACCAGAAATAATAATTTTGCTTATTTGTCATTATCAGATATGTAGAAAACAGTTACTATATAACTATATGTTTGTTTTATGTGTAAATGTCCACTTACCAGAATCAAAACAATAGGTAATAACAAAAACTAAATAAAAAAACTCATACCAGAATTAAATAAAAGTATACCATTACGCTATTTACATGAATACCAGAAAGCATAGGAAAGAAAATCACAAATTGAATGTTTCTGGTAAACAAATAATCATACCAGAATCAAATATATGAAACAAACTACCAGAAACACATACCAGAAACACATACCAGAAATACAAAAGCAATATATCATACCAGAAAATCACAAAATAAACGTTTCTGGTAAACAATTACTCATACCAGAGGCACATATGTGAAAAACAATCATACCAGAAGCATAAAAAATAACAAAGAAATACCAGATATAATCATACCAGAGGGATTTAATGAAATACCAGAATCCAAAATAGCATCATAAACACTTCTGGTAAAGAAACTATATTAACATAAACACTTCTGGTAAATAGCAACATAAAAACTTCTGGTAAATTCTATTACAAAAGAGTTAATATATTACAACAGAGTTAGTCAATACCAAAGTACAAGTTTAGCAAGAGTCAAATACATCATTTTGGACAGATTAAGTTTCAAAGGGACTCGTGGGGTTTCACCCACTCCCTATGGTACAAAATAGAACAGAATTGTTCCCTGAAAGCTGGAACCCATTCTTGACATATATTTGACAAATCAGTTCGTCCAGACGACAAATACTGAATGTGCTTGATTGTGAATACACCACAGCTTCCACTGCAATTGTAGACAACAGATTATATAAGTTTTTTTCCAAAACATCATACTAATGAACATACCAGAACCATATGACTAGTATTGTAAAAATCACCTTGGATTGTTCTGTGGAACTTCTTTGGCTGTCTTTCGAACATAATCCAATGGCTTATCAAGATTGTCCCCAAACCTCTCAAATTCTCCATTAATTTTCAGAATATAAGGAAACATAACAAGGAATGGGGTGAGCAAAGCTTTCAAGTCCCCATCAGACATACAGTCCACAATTGAGTCATATACAACAACACACCATTTAAGTAAATCAATCTGTAGTGCTATCCAGTGTTTACCACAGGTGTTGATGGCAGTGTATATTGTATCGACATCAAAGAAGCTCTTGCTAAAAAAGGGAGGATCAATTCCAAGTACATAACATGCAATTTCTTCGCCGTAATTAAAAGTCCCTGTTTCTTTCAACTCTAGGAATTGTTTATAACGCACATCGTTGAAGTAGTCAACGAAGGGTATAGGAACAATGGTAACACGGGCATAAACCTCTGGATACTCAATTACAGCTTTTCGGAGGTAGGTAATCATTTCATCCAGTTGCTGTAAAGTAGGGAAAAAAACTAATAATTCAATACCAGAGCAAATATGAGAATAATACCAGAAAAACATAAAAAGTTCATACCAGAATTCAAGACATGATAACCATCAGGCAAGATACAAGTACATGAAAACACATCATACCAGAAACAAAAAAAAATAAACAAATACCAGAAGGCTCAAGTAATAAATCATCTAAGGAAGTCAAATGATAGTTTATGGCAAAATGAAAGAATTACATACCATAAAACTAATGAAATACATAATACCAGGAAAAAGAAGCAAAAATACAATCATACCAGACTCTTATACAAGTAGCTAATACCAGAAAGCAGTACAACACAGCATACCAGAAATTGTAAAAACAAAATGTACAAACAACATCTTACCAGAAACACATCAGTAGCTAGTTTCAGAAAGACATACCAGAAAACATAATACCAGAAATTATTAACTTAAACAAAAGTAAGGTTAGTGTTAACTTACACAATCCCACAACCAGCCAGTTTTTTGGAGTAAGAGCTTGAAGTGTTCTTTATTTGCCGAATGTTGAAATCCAGTAATAAATTCTTTTTTAGTCTTCGGGTTAAGGTACCAAGTATAAAAAGCATCTCTATCCTTCTTGCTCAAGAAACTGTGCTTGGGGGGCTTGGGGATTTTTACTGGGACAACATACGGTGATACAACAAGGTCGCTGGGTTTCTTTTCACGTAAACCCATTCTCCTCGGTCCTCTGGTTTTAACTTTCCCTTTCCCTTTCACATCTACCTCTGGTAGTGGTTTCTGTACCAGAACAACAACATAACACAAACAGTAAGAAATATGCACAGAAACAACACACATGAAGAATAGTAGTGTATTATACCTCTTCCACAGCTTCTTCCTTTGGCTGATCAACTTCAGCTTCCTCCTTGGGCTGGGGCTCGGGCTGGGACTGAGGTTGGGGCATTGGCTTTTCTGTAGATACCGTCTCTTCAGAACTTGAAGAAACCCCAAGAACTTCTAACTTAGGAGCATCAGCTGGAGGTTGGGAGGCCGGCTTTTTAGAGACTTTGGTACCTTTAGAAGAACCGGTCATCCTTTGAACATTAGTGACGATCCTGAAACATTGACTCTCTATTCTGTGTTGTGCCATCGTTTGTGCCTTCTGCCTCATAACAACTTGGTTGATAGTGGCATCTTGTTGCTCAACCTTCTTGACCAACTCAGAAAGCAATTGATTTTGGGCTTGTAGTTGTTTCTTTAAGTCTTCAACCCAATCAGGCACACTATACATTAACATAATAAAAGATTAAAAATGCGATATCAAATAAGCATTTGAAACTAATAAATTATGGTATCTAAAATATCAACTACATTTTTGTGGTAGAAATAGTGGAGGTTGTGGGATCAGATACAGGTGGTGCAACCACAGCTTCTGTGTTGGAAGAGGTCGGATCAGGGACAGGTGGTTCAACCACAGCTTCAGAATTGGAGGTGGTGGGATCAGGCAGAGGTGGTGCAACCAAAGCATCTGTAGGGACAATGCTATCCAATTCTGGAGCAACAACAATGCCAACAGTGCTAGAGGGTGCAACAACAACAACTGGAGGTGTAGCCACTGCCAGCATGTCTTCTTCAGGGCTAAAACAATAGAACAAATTTTGTAAATATTAAGTATTCTGGTATGATAATATAAATACATATTCAACTTCAGTTTACCATGATACTTCCTCTACAATCTGTTCTCTCTTAGGCTTCTTAGACGCAGCCCTACATTAGGAAAAACAAACATTATTAAGTAAATCAATAACATACCAGAAACAAAAACCAAATAAAACATAACAATGTACACAGGAAACAAAGATTAAAAATATCATACCAGAAAACATATTAAATCTAATACAAGAATGTAAGGAAAAAAGTATACCAGAATTAACATAAAACAAAAACCAGAAACAAAAAGACATATACCAGAAAGTAACAAAGCATGTATACCAGAAAAATAAAACAGAAACTAATACCAGAAGTGATATTATAAGCATACCAGAAACTAACAGGCACAGACCAGAAAGCAAAAAAGCAGTCATACAATAAAACTAAAGAAACTAGTATAACAGAAACTAATGCAACATTATTAAAATATAGATTGAGTATGAAATGTATTGAGATACCTTTTCCTTCCCTCTTCAATTTTTCTTTTCTTTGGGACATCTTCTTTCTTAACAACCTTTTGTGGTCTTGGCAACCTCAAAATATGACGACGAGGAGGAGGAGGAGGAGGAGTAGCAAAGTCATCACTCTCGGATTCCTCCTTCTTTGGGACTTCCTTGATAGCCTTCACATTATGGCCTCCAGGCCTGGATACACGTACATCGTGGAACCCTACTTTGAAAAGATGACAAAGATAGCCAGCTGGGTCCAAAACTTCATCCCCCCACCATTTGCAGTCATCCTCGGTTTCTGGGTCTTCTAGGTTGAGGGGGATAGTTTTGATGTCATCTTGAGCCACCGATGACGCTGTATCCTTTATTGTCTGGAAGCTGCATTTCATCTTCCCCTTTGTTGATGAAACCCACTTAAGACAAAGTGGGGTTGCTTCTTCATTAACACATGTGGCAAACAAAGATGCCAGTGTGGGGAGAGAGTCAAGGATGAAAACCTGCATAATATAGAAAGGAAAACAAATGAATAAACCATACCAGAAACTCAAACCAATAAATAATATAATACTAATAAAATAATATCATACCAGAAAATGAAACCACACAAATGCATATCAGAAAACCAGAAATCAAGTAAACTCAATTATAAAACACAAACTAGAAAGATATACTAGAAATGCTATTGAAATAAAGCATACCATAAATCACAAACTTAATATTTCTGGTAGCTAATTGCTCATACCAGAAAGCAAGTAAACTCATACCAGAAAGTATAAAATTCAGAACATACCAGAAACAAAACAATACTTCACAGAACTCAATTATACAACATACACAATCATACCAGAGTCTAATATATTAAAACAAAATACAAGAATCAAAAACCAGAAATGCTAATGCAATAAAGCATACCATAAAATCACAAAAGTATCATTTCTGGTAACTAATTACTTATACCAGAGGAAAATGAATGAATAACAAGCATACCAGAGACGTAAAACATAACAAAAATAACAAATATAAACATACCAGAGGCACATAAATGGAAAACCAGAAGCATACCTGGAATGCCAAAGGGAAACCAGAAAGGCAGTAATTTCCGGATGCCCTATACTTTGTTGGCTCACAATCCCTCAGGTTGTCAAGTGTCTTATTAAAGACAAGGCGCCCCCATGAATAAGAATTAAAGGCATCCATGTCCTTCAGAAGCGATAGAGGAAGATTGGAGACGAACTTCTTCTTGTCATTACCAAGCAAAACAAATTCAATAAACAGCAACAGAGCCATCTTGAATTTCCTTTCATCATTTTTTTTCAGCTTTGAATATTTTTCCTCCAATTGATCCAATTTGCACTTGGGCATGCCGAACAACTCCTTCATGTCGACATTTTCTTCTTCGTTGTAAACATGGAACCGACACTCAAGGCCGGTAATTTCTGAAAACTCGCTTAAGCCAAACCTTATGAACAAAAATACACAACAAAAAAAGATAGAAACACATTAACAATAGAAAGTAAAATAGAGGTAACAAGCTGAACTGAAAAGGTTAAGTGTATAGTTAATATATACCTAAGCAAGGTTTTGTTGATTGCAAACCACATTGAGTGTTTGCGTTCAGTTTGAACCTCATGCAGAAGCATGAAGTGTATTAATTGGTTTGAAGGTTTGAGATTGGTACAGAGGGAGATGACAGATGAAAAAATAGAGTTTTTGAACATTTCTTGCCCATTGGCATCCAACCCTTCAAGTAAAAATTTAACCATGTTGACACGAGACAAGACAGTTATACGTGCTGCCTCGTATTGTGGGTTTTCATCAAATCTGTACATTAACTAGTAAAGGAAATAAGATTGTTAATACAAGAAAAACAGTCAAGAACAAACCAGAAACTCATATCAGCCATTCAACTTACATTGGACTCTTCATGTCCATAACTAACGCTTTCCTCAGCAGCCTGTGTAAACATACCAGAAAATAATGTCAATATATAAATCAACATGAAATACCAGAAAGTAATATAAAAACCTCATATGAACAAATACAAGAAAACATTAATAAATAAAACAAACACCAGAAACCCTAACTAGAACATCTAATACCAGAAACAAATAACATACCAGAATAACATACCAGAACTTCGAATACCAGAAAACATTAAACATCATATGAACAAATCACAGAAACTTACCAGAAACTTAAAATTACCAGAATAACATACCAGAACTTCTAATAAACACTTACCAGAAACATAAACTAAAGGAAAGACCAGAAAACTTGAAACCAATAACATACCAGAAAATGTAATAACATACAAACATACCAGAAAAGTCATGCAAATATAAAGACGAACCAAACATAGAACAAACCATATCAAAACAGATACCAGAAACGATGATTAAACTTACAAAACCTAATATGAACAATCACCAGAAACTATAATACCATAAAACCTGAAAGAGTATCAAGCAATACTAACCATAGGTATATCGACTGGTTGAGGACCACCAGATACTACAATCTGAAGGCATGATTCATCATGAGAGACAGCAGAATCATCGCCTTCGTTTGGTGTGGCATCTTCAACAGGTAAAGGAGGCGTAGGAGTCAGAAGGTTGAAGGTAGGAGCATCACAAGAAGATTTGTTGGCAGCAACCTTTGATCGAGTCGACATTTTCAATTTCTTAGGGTTTACAAAATTCGAAACGATTTTGGAGTGTTTGGGGTAAAAACGATGGCCGGAAAGTGACGAATACTGAATCAGAGATGAAGAATATGGAGATTACGAGAGAGATGATGAATCACAGATTGATGAAGGTGAGGAGTCGAAGGGCGAAGGGAATGCGAGGCGAAGGGAATGCGAGGCGAGGGAAGGGCGAAATATGGTTTCTCTGGTAGTTTAGTGATTGAATGAACGGAACGGAGTTGAGTTTGGGTAAATGAATAAGGTTAATTAATTAGGTAAATTAAGTTCATTAAACAGTTAAAAAAATAGGGGTATAGTTTGTATCTCTATTTCTTAAAAAAGCCTAGTATATCAAAATTTGCCTAAAAGAATTGGGTTTGATAACGATATTTTTACTAAATAAATTTATGTTATGAATACTGTTAATAGAATAATAGTGATAAAAGACTTAGTCCGTCATTTTACCTTGACTTTATTCAATATATTTAGGGTCCGTTTGGTTCTAAATCCGAGAACGGAAACGAATAATAACGAATTTAGTCCATATGTATATCCTTATTCATGATAGAATCATTCCTTGTGGTTTCATGTAAGATGCACTTGTTCCCCACATTTTATTTCCCTATAGGGTATCAAAAGTAATCAAATTCTACTCCAATTACTTCAAACCACAAGGAATGATTCCAAAAACTTTCATGAACAAGGGTATACGTATGGACTAGATTCGTTTTCATTCCATTTACAGTTCCGGTGTTAGAACCAAACGGGCCCTTAGGATACACAAAGTTATCTTTAATGTATTTTTTCAAAAAAAACACACTTAAACATCATTTGTTAAAATCACACCCTTAATCAAGTTGCCATTACAAAATCACCAATATACTAATAACATAGGTTAGGAGGGTCATGTCCTTAACCAAAATTTGCTTAAGCATATACGGAAGGATGTTATGTGAGACAAGCTATTCGGGTTCGTCTTGTGTCCAGTTCGAGCTCGTTTATTTTATAAACAAGTTAAATATGAACACATTTTAAAGCTTGTGTAAAATCAAGGTTCGGCTTGAGCTCGACTTGTTTATAAACAAGTTCAGTTTGAGCATGTCAATACTCGACTCGTTCAGCTAAATTAACACTATAAGATCAAATCTGACTCGTCAAAAGCCCGACTCGAACTTATTCACTTTCTAAACAAGCCGAATATATATGAACACATTTTAAACCTCGTATAAAATTTATGTTCGGAGTCGGCTCGTTCGACTCATATTACACTCTAGATATATGTTAGAAGGGGTTTTTTTTTATGTATCTTATCATTTTATTCAATATATTTAGGGCAATGTACACAAAACTATCCTAAATATATTCCATTTTCTTTCCTTTTTAATGAACATTTTTTAGAAAAGGGTGTTAAAATATTAAAAATATGAGCATTGTTGGATTTTGGTCAAAGCAAAGTGGTAAGATTTGAGGGTAGTGATAAGATTACGGAGCAAGCTATGGGTATATGATGGTATTATTGAGAATTAAGTGCACTTTCTTCTCCACTATGCAAGCTTGCCTAATTTTCCTGCAAATCATAAATCTGGTTGTTTATTGGTAATTCAATCTTAAAATTTTCGAACAGTTTATATAAATAGTTAGAATAAATAAATACTGAGTATTTTTTATAATATTCATGGGACATTTGAAAAAAAAAATATTGAAACATTAGTAAGTGTAAAATTAGTATAAAAAAAGTTTAGTTTTTATTAAATATAATATTTTCAAGAATTATACATGTAATATAAAATTCAATAAACCACGATAATTTTCATAAACTTTTTTCCGGTAATTTATGAAATATGAAAACCTTAATTTTTTATAAGCTAATATTTTGTTTAAGTTTGGGCTTTCAAACACTCATTTTGTGGTTTATATTTTTTTTCTATAAGCTTCGTAAACTCTCATGTGCTGGTAAAACGATAATGAAACAAAGCTTATTCGAGTTAAAGTTGGAGTTTAGTAAGCAGTTGAAATAAATAATTAGTTGAATAAAAATTATTGAAACCGATAAAAACGTAAAATTATCAAAAAATGATAGATTTTATCTAAAAACAATAAATAAAAAAATCACGTGATATTCTCATACGAGGTTACCGAGCTTCCTTGTTCCATTCAACTCGGAAGTACTATAGATACTTTGTGGAGTTAACTTCGGAAGAATGTAACCCATAATCTATCATCATCTTCGTAATATTCAAGATAAAAACCAAGAGAATTTCAACTTCCGTAACCTTTAGATGAAATTTTGAAAATATTCGATCGGCAAAGTAGACACTTTGCTAATCAAAAAAGGTAGGATTCGAACTCTGGATGAATCGGCCCTCCCTTCCAGTCACCCTTATATCAGTTGGACTAATTAAACTTTGTGTATTCTTTTGATCATACACAATATTAATACACAATTTCAATTACACAATAGTAATACATAATTTCAAATACACAATGTTAATAAATAAAAGATTTGTGTAACAAAAAACCATGTGTACGAAATACTCGAACGATATAAAAGGACTCGAGCATACATAATGTACTTACGTATTATTCAGGAAATAAAGAAATATAAGTCAACTTATAAGGGCCAAAAGCTATAAATTGCGATTTAAGGGACCATATGCATAATATCCAAAGACGTAGAGATCTATCAAGCTTTATTGGTATTTGAAATGAGATTATGGAAGTTTTATTTGTCATTTTTGCTTAGCTAATTAGGTTTAGGTCCTAACAAGACTTTTTGCCATACATTATTGGATATCATATTTTAGAGATTCGGTTAGGGTTTCAAAACTTTATATATTGTAACGTTATTTATGTTTTTGATTATTTGTTTTATTGTGATTCAAAACTCTTCACTAAAATATATTTAACTCAATATTTGGTGAAATAGTGTAATTCAAGTACTGTCTATAATTAGGGTTAGACCGTGCACTGAACGTAGAGCTGACATGTGTCCCAATTTTATTTTTTATTTTTTTATCAGAAACGAGTAAAAGTAATAGTTTAAAACTTATTAAAAGATAGTTCATAACTTATAAAAGGATAGTTCATGAATTATAATATAATAGTTCATAGTACAAAATTTATAAAAGATAGTGCATAACTTATAAAATGATAGTTTATGAATTATAATTGAATAGTTCATAGCATATAAACGATTAATTTATAAATAATTTGATATAATATATTAAAAAATAATAGTTCATGAATTATATGAGAATAGTTCAAAGTTTATAAGAGAATAGTGCAGAATTTATAACATGGTAGTTCAAAAAAAATTTCATTCGATTCTGAAAAAAAAAAAAAAAAAAACGTGTCAGCTCTACGTTCAGCCACACGGCCCTTCCGAAAATATAAACCACACCTGAACAGTTTCCTCTCTCTATATATATATATAATTTAAAATATATTTAGGTCTAAAACCATAACAAAATAAGGAAAGTAAGCGATTGGCATATTGGCATTATATAGTAAGTGCATCTTGACTTGATGCATATTGGATGGTACGTTGACTAATCATTTTCCATGTTTCTTAATTGTTTGATTAGTCAATAAGTAAAGCGATTTGATTAATTACCCGACTAAGAGCAATTATATCTCGAACCCGGTTTAAATCGTGCAAATGGGTCCTTTTTTAAAAAAAATTTGTCCAAGATGTGCTAATCGTAATGTTGGCCGAATGGTGTTTTTGAACCGGACCGGAATAGAATATTGAAGTTTCTCTTACAACTCGGTATGCCCATGTACGTCCTTGGGTTCTCTCCCGTTCAACATAGATATCGATGCTTTGATCTTGCTATCAACAAGGTCCTTAAAATCACATCGCATTACATATGATGAGACCCGATTCCCTTTGATACTTACCATTCTACCGCAAGTAGGGTTTCCACCGGTCCTAGACTGGACCTGCACCGAAAAAAGTCCCATTGATTTGAAACTGAACCGAATATTCAGGTTTAGTCTTGAACCAACAGGCCAAATGTTGTTTAGTTTGGGGTGGGCCTTTTTAGAGAAACTTTTTGTGTGATTGACCGGTTAGGAGTTCGACCGGGCCTAGATAACCGGATTAGGGGGCGTTCGACGTGTCAAAAAAACGGGGTTATTTGGTAGATTATTGTGTCCAGATTATTTTGACTCAGAAAAAGTACTCATACAAATATATTGGATTACTGTAAATTATTGATAATTTTCATCCCTCGAAATAATCACATTGTTCCACCAAACGGACCCTATATCTAAAATGTTATGAGTTTGTATGTCCGATTCAAATACCAATCCGCACCGCAAAATGAACAATCCGGACGAGATTGCAAACCCGGCCCATCCCGCGTGGGCTAGCCCAACGCAACTGGGCCTACAGCCCAAGGCCCAAAGGCCATCGCCCTTCATTGGCCCGTCTGGCCCAACACCACAAAACACTCTACCCATATTAGTCATTACATGAAGGAAATTGATCACAAACTATGGGGGGTGTATTCAATTAAGAATCTATATGAATTTTTTGGAGTTTAAAAGTCTATGGGTATTGAATATAGATTTTTAAAAGTCCATATAAATCTTTAGGTATTCAATTAGGATTTAAAATTTTCCATAAAATTCCTATGGTATTTAAAAGTTTGTGGATTTTAAAAGAATCTATTATTTCATTGATTTTGTAAGATTCTTCATTACTTTTATATCTACCTAAAATCCATAGAAATCTTTCCCCAACACATAAGATTTCCACAGAATCTGTATTGACTCTATATAGAATTAAAATTTCTCACAGAATTTACAAATCCTATGATTATTAAGAATCCGTCTAAATCTTTAAAAGTCTCGATTGAATACACCCCCCTATATTTATTACAACTTATAATGACAAACGCTTTCGTTACACATACTGACATACGTAATATAACCATTTTTAGTATAAATTCCGACGAACAATTCTAATCATCGACACTCGAGAAGAAGCGGTTAATCGCGGGCATAACTTCGGGAGGACGAGTCCTCAAGAACTTGCGTAACCCATGCTCGGCATACTTTTCGCCTTCCTCGTAGTTCTCCAACACCCCACTAGCTCGACGAGCCTTGTTAACCCTACGTAACATCACAATAGATTCGTTTTCAACCTATTTTCATTTCCAGAGTTACAAATAAATCGAGTAAATTGTTAATTACCTGACATCTGGGTTTAAAAACACGTTTCGAGTGAGTTGAAATATGCACATCCCCGTTACAAATGTCATTGCTCCTATCAAAGGATACACCTGCACAATTTTTTCTCACAATTTAACAATATTATCAATTTTATTTCTTTTAAATTAAGCCAAATCTTGCTTATTTATACTATATTGAAGAATCGTATTAATATCAAGAACTTTTTTAAATATCATATTTTTCTAAAAATGCTTGAAATCAAAAAATACCAAAAGTAAAATTGAATAATATATTTAAATCGTTTCGAATTTAAATTTGTGTAAGTAACTTATAACCTAATAATTTTGAATTGGTTTAAAACAGATGCAAGACAAACTTTCATTAAAACAAAAGATTTAGATTAATCAATAGTTTATTTTTCAAAATAAGATTAATTTCATTGAAAGTGAAAATATGATTATGAGTTAAAACAAAGAGAAATAAATTTTGGAAAGTATCCTTTGTGAAAGTATGATACAGACAAACCGGTAGAGTGGAGATCGTGTGCATACGAGTGCATATGCGCATTAGGCCCAAGCCCATCACATAAACCCGGCGAGATTCCATCCTAAAACCAGTTAGCAATACAAGGAGTAGCCCACCAATCTTATATACTAGGCTTGAACAATCTTTCGATGTGAGAATTTATTATCTCCAACATCTTTGTTTTAAAATCAAATGACAATAGTATGAATAACGCAACGACGTTTCTTTCTGACATCTTAACAACAAATACATAACTAAACTAATAATACATGCACTTACATCTGGTTTAAGCCAACGACCCATCAGCTTCAACTTCAACTTGAGAGCCTATTACTCGAACAAACTAGATCGACAAACCGCGAAAACCGATGAATGAACTATAGTGTTTTGTGAGAGGAGGATCGATGAAGCTACAATAAGATTTTGATTAGAGTTGAGAATGTGTAAAGAGGAAGAGGATGGTGCAAATATATATATAGCTACGTAATCATCATATGAATACGAAGAAATCTTTGTAGTAAATTCTAGGAATTTATAGAAATATAAAAAAAATATTACAATGGGCTTATTTTCCAGAGCAAAACCAGGTGCTATATATGCGGCTATTTTCCAAAGCCTCTTGTTTTGGGTTGTAAGTTTATTGTAAATTCTATAAATTGACCATTCTTTGTTCTTGGTCAAGAATATTACACTTTTAGAATATTCTTTCTTCTTAGTATTCGTATTATGTATGAATATTATAATAGTTTGCGGCTATTTTATGGGTTTTACAGTAATATTGTATGATAACAGGTATTATCGGGTAATCATTAGAATAGTTTGTAGTTATTATTAGTTTTGCTACGAAGATGTCATTATTATTCGTAGTTAATGCTGGTTGAATGGATTATTCGTAGTTATTATTAGTGTCAAAATGTTATTTATCTAATAATTAGAATATCTACCCTAAATCTCGACCCTTAATACCCACCATCCGACGGTCTAAAATTGTATTGATCCCTTCACCTACTTGATCGGAAGTTTTGAGTTCTTTCGCTAGTGATTAAGATAACGTTTTATGATAACAGAAAAACAACAAAATTATCATATTTTTGTAATTTTACGACTAGATTTTACAGAATTCAAGATAATTTGGTTGTATAATATGGGCATCCATCGGGTGCATGTGAAATTATTATCCCGTGAAATTACATACCAAAATTGCATAGATGGACATTTAGCCATTATCGATTGCAGTTTCCTCTCTACAATGAGAGTCAAAGAATACTCTTAGAGCCCGTTTGGTCAAGCACCATATACGAGTTTTTATGTATCGAAACCTCATATATGATATCTAAATATGAATACCGTAACTGATTAAATCAGTTTGAGATCCCTCAAAGTATTTAATTCAGTTTGAGATCAAAGGTAGAAATTGCCCTGTGACAAATGATTATATTTTTCTTTCTAACATTCAGCAGAGTACTCAAAACTGAGAAACTTGATATCATCATTAGTTTGGCTGAGTTTAAAACCAACCAAATCACAATCTGCATTACACTGTCACATTGCACAAACAGATACCATTCCTACCAAAAAAACAACCCATAAGGGCTAAAATATTACAGTCTTGAATCCTCGTGCTTCAAAATCTAGCCAGTCGGCTTTTGCTTCTTAGGCATCCTGTATCCGCCAACAACACAGGCATGGTCTCTCTCGAAGGGCTCAAGAGTCACCTGCTCCGTGGGCTTGAACTCTGCTTGTTGAAGCTTCTTCACTTCAGATGCAAACACTGCCTCAGCTGGCATTGTAGAGTCGATACAATTTGCCTATCCGATCACAAATATTTATATGTTAACAAAATAAAACATTATTCTGAAAAATGCTGCGATTCTCCCTTTATGAATATCAGAAAATAACAAACCTTAATGGAGATAACGAAATGACCGCCAGCTTTAAGGAAATATGAAGCATTCAGTGCAACAATCCTAGCCTGTCAATGGCCAAAAATAAGAATTACCAAACTGCATAAGACTATATTGCAAAAGTTTATTAAGGATCTAATTCTGAAACAAGGCAACAAGGATCCATGTGGTCATACTAGAGTATCGATAGTAGTACATTCTTCATTTTTCAGATCAGTTATACATCCCCAGAACTTGTAAATAATTAGTAGAGCAACTGTTTTGAAGAGAAAACTTTACTTTATGACACATAAATCAGACTCAGAGAAAGAAAACATCAACTCAGGGTAGAATACATGAAAACTGCGCCTCAGATAATCGGAGTTTACATCACCCAAGAAGTCTTGAAGGGGAATCCGAGTAAATCATCATCAGCCGGATGAATTTCAAATTACGGAGAGGATTTCCAAGAAACCACATATTCAGAAACCAGAGAAACTGCATTGTAGACATACATATCTAGATTTTCAAGTTAAACAATCCAAATCTAAGAATGTTTATGAAACACAATCAAGAAATCAAACAGAAGATACGTAACCCTATAGTAAAACATAAAGCTGGACAAAAATATTTTGAACTTCAGCAACTTTTAACATTTTAGAAGAGAAATAATCATAGGAACAAACCTGATCGGGTTGAGCAACATCTGCAAATATAACATCAACCATGCTAACAAGCATGCGGTATTTTGTTGGATGCCTAGCATCCTCAATGATGGGAATTACATTTGTTCTCTTCTTGGCCATGTTGACAAGATCTCTGCCACTCCTATGAGAGAACTCAACTGCATAAACTAGACCCTCCTGCAATTACAAGAAGAAAAATCACATACTATTACAAAAGTATTAAATACAATGACTGACCAAAACAATTAGAATCATTGGTTGTTACTTACCGGGCCAACGAGATCAGAAACGTGGGAGACAGTGGTTCCGGAAGCAGCTCCAAGATATAGAACACGAGCACCGGGTTTCTAAGATTACACAAAATACACATAATCATACAACAATAATATTTAATGCTCCATAACAAGCTAAATGATTGCAAATTTGTATTAGACTTACAATCCAGATATTGTCCACACCACCAAGAATTGCAGAGGCTAACTTGGATCTGAATGGATTCCAAACCCTGTACTCAACCTTAGTACCGTCGTCATTCTGTAATTGAAAATCAAGTTACACTAATCCATTTGGACAAAACACAAAACATCATTGCAATGATTGAATATTTGTATTTCCAATTGAAACATTGACGGATTATTACTCACTAAAATCAACTTCAATGAGTACATAAATGCAGCAGACCAAATCTTACAGAAGTAGCCACTAACTAGTAAGCACTAATCAATCATAGGAACATTCTAAAGAACGAATGAGTTACCTGAACAGATATTCTCTTCTCATTGTAGACAGAATCACCGGGCACCAAATTCTTAGTACAGAGAGCATCCTCTTTACCCTTGGCAATGAAAACTCCTTCGTGTCTATGAGGAACGACGACAACCTTGCTTCCTCCTTTCATGCCAGGACCTCCTCTTCCTCCACCACGGCCGCGACCACCACCACGTCCACCAAAACCACGTCCCCCACCACGTCCTCCTGGACTCTTCATAGCACTTCCTCCCCTTCCACCAAATCCACCTCCACGACCTCCTCTTCCTCCTCCATCTCCTCTTCCTCCTCTACCACCACGAAATCCGCCGCCTATAAACAAAAAATTCAAAAATCAATTGACAACGAACAACAATTGAAGAAATTGAGCTTAGAAAGATAAGAAAACTACCTCTTCCTGGGGGAGCCATGGATTTTTACGAGTAGACAAGCACCGGCGATTGGGTTGAAGGGGAGTTGATGGTTATGGAAATGGTGTAGGGTTTTAGGGTCTTTAGGGTTTATACTCGATAATTTTGTAGTTCAAAGAAGAAAAATGTGGGCCGGCCCAATAGAAGCCCAGATTTGATGGATAATGGGCCTGCCTGATCATTGTGGATCCAGAAATCTTATATCACATATCATAAAACTGTTAAAATCCGCTTTATTATATTATGGGAAATTCCGGTTGGTACCCCCGTGGTATGGGGTATTCCGGAATTTGCCCAACAATTTTTTCAAGTTCGGATTATGCCATCAAGTTTTAAAAATTTCCGGATTTTGCCCACTACAGCCAATTTAACTAACCTTGTTAAATATATGAGGTTAAGGTTTAAAAAAAAATAAAGAATAATAATAAACAATTCTCTGCCTTAAAGAAAAATAAGGAGAAGGACCTATCGATTGAAGAAGCTGCTCTCATGGAGATCGATCGAAGAAGCTTGGTGTGCAGCGTCGTATGAACCCTCGTTTGCGCCTTCTTCCAAAGCCTCGGTTTGGACCTCGTTTGCGCCTTCGATCGAAGACTTGAAGCCTAGGTTCTCCTCTTCCATCTAGGTTTGAAACTCTAATCCCTCATTTTCGGAACTCTAATCCCTAATTTCCCTAAATGTGCTTAATTGAGGTCCACATTCATTCTTATTGATCAAATTGCAACCACATCTAAAATGTGCCTGATCTAGTTGGCGTTCGATCAGTAAGCAATACACAGAGGAGGACCGAAAATAAAATATGAGCAATATTTGAATGCTTGTTTCAATTCTGAAAAAAAAAAGGGACAGAAATTGATCACCTAATTACATTGGCGTCAACCAAAACAATATAACAAACTAGAAATCCCCATTAAACAAAACCTTGAAGATTGTTCAGTTACTGATATTTGTACATAAAGGGAGAACAATTGCTGATTTTTGTTCAGTTGCTAATTTTTGTAGAATAGTTGCTGATTTTTGTAAATATAAGGGAGAATAGTTGTTGATTTTGGTTTAGTTGCTGATTTTTGTACTTATAAGGGAGAACATTTGCTGATTTTTGTTCAATTGTTGATTTTTGTAGAACAGTTGCTGATTTTTGTAAATATAAGGGAGAATAGTTGTTGATTTTGGTTTAGTTGCTGAATTTTGTACTTATAAGGGAGAACAATTGTTGATTTTTGTTCAGTTGCTGATTTTTGTAGAATAGTTTACATTGACGTCAACCAAAACAATATAGTTCAATTGCTGATCTTTTCTTAGAGATAGTTCATTTGCTGATTTTTTTTTGCTGATTTTTTAAGTTGTCGTTATATGGATCTGACAAAAAATTATGGGTCCGACAAAAATCCTCATATAGGCCATATAAACATGTGATGGTTGCAATTTCTTCCAATGGGCGGATGCGGAGAAGAAAACTTATGTTCAAGGCGAGCATAAATCGAAAAATGATCAAGGATATGATTCATCAACAACGTCCGGAAATGGCATTCAAGACTTGAAGAATCTAGTAATGGATTTAGAAGAATATTTTCAATGCGTTGTTAAAGTATTTCTTCTTTTGTACATGATATTATTTGTAGTGATTGTTCTAAAAATGTGAGTATCACAGTAGATATGCACTATGTATTAATTTTCCTAAGAAATGATCCAGATATTTATGCAAGTTGTTTCTGTTTTATGCAAACTGATAATGCAAGTTGTTTCAGTTTGATTTTGGATATTTCTCAACTTCTATCTTATTTTGGCATATAAAATAAAAGAAATTTACAAGAAATAGTATTGTTCATGATCTGAGCAAATGTTTGGCCTTTTTTTCTTGCGCAGACATCTTGGTTCCTCTTTTACAAGAAATTAACAAGAAATGGTATTGTTCATATAAAATAGAAGAAATTTACAAGTGAACATCTTGTAATCAGCAGGAAAATTATAGCAGGTACTACATTTGCGAGCGCAACAAGAGGCTGAAATGACTAGGAAGCAAGTGTCATTCTTATCGGTTAAGTTGGAAGAGTCTCAACAACAACTGATAGAGCTTTCTGATTTCGAGGATGCTAGACTTCAAGAACTTCGTAAAATATCACCGGAAAGAGACAAATCGTGGCAGTTTGAGCTTGAGGCACTCCAAAAGCAACATGAGTGAAATCCAAAGACTGAAGAAACAACTTGAGATCACATCTGAATCTGAAGCTATGCGCGTAGAGTAGACACGCGGAATCTGCACAAGAGGATATTCAAAGTTTAAATAAATGCCCAAATATAATCTATCAAATAATTCATGTAGCAAATTTTGTCTCCAACTTTACTACGTAGAGTCCATACAAAAATCATGGACACAATGACAAATCACTAATTGTGATCTACAACATGGTGAAAAGAACAGTACAAAAATTACTTTTGTTTCTGAATTATGTTGCTATAATTATTCAAACTTTAGGAAACGAATAAACTTCATTAGCACAAGAAATGTAAAAATAATTCACACGGTATATATACTATTATCCAGTAGTGATTTCCATACTGTATTAGACTTCCATACTATATTAGACTTGTAATATGCATTATAAACTTCAACCACTGTTTGATTCTTTGGGAAAGTTTAAAAACAGCTGATTGAGTGCTTATAATCACATTCCTTGGATAAAACCACAATTCAAACACAAACTCCTTAAATGGGAAACATAGGAATAATACACAAAAATCAGCAATTGTTCTACAAAAATCAGCAACAGAACAAAAATCAGTAATTGTTCTCCCTTATATGTACAAAAATCAGCAACTATTCTACTAAAATCAACAACTGAACAAAAATCAGCAAATGTTCTCCCTTATATGTACAAAAATCAGTAACTGAACAATCTTCAAGGTTCTGTTTGATGGGGATTTCTAGTTTATTATATTGTTTTGGTTGGCGCCGATATAATTTGGTGATCATTTTCTGCCTTTTTTTCAAAATTGGAACCAGCGTTCAAATACTGCTCTCATAGTATTTTAAGTCCTCCTAAGTGTATTGCTTACCATTCTACAAAAAGTGATGGAACGCCAACTAGATCAGGCACAATTTAGATGTGGTTGTAATCCGAACAACAAGAATGAATGTGGACTTCAATCAAGCACGTTTAGGGAAATTAGGGATTAGGGTTCCGAAAATGAGGGATTAGAGTTTCAAACCTGGATTGAAGAGGAGAACCTAGGCTTCAAGTCTTCGATCGAAGGCGCAAACGAGGTCCAAACCGAGGCTTTGGAAGGCGCAAACGAGGGTTCATGCGACGCTGCACACCAAGCTTCTTCGATCGATCTCCATGAGAGCAGCTTCTTCAATCGATAGGTCCTTCTCCTTATTTTTCTTAACGCAAAGAATTGTTTATTATTATTATTATTCTTTTTTTTTTAACCCTAACCTCATATATTTAACCAAGGTTAGTTAAATTGACTGCAGTGGGCAAAATCCGGAAATTTTTAAAACTTAATGGCATAATTCGAACTTGAAAAAAGTGTTGGGTAAATTCCGGAATACCCCATAACACAGGGGTACCAACCGGAATTTCCCTTATATTATTTTACTAGGTCGAGGCCGCGCACAACCAGTAATACGACGATGATACATTTATATCTTATCAACAAAATTACTAATTAGTAGTATTGTGCGAGTTCCCTTTGAATACAAGTGATGTTGGACCATCAGATGGATTCCAAAACGTCGATCCAGATGTGGACATGGCATCTGTAATTATTTGAACAAAAAAATCTACCAAATGACAATTATACTCATAAAGTAAAAGGAAAAATAGTGTTAGAGAGTTTTTTTCAAACTATGAACAAAGTTATTACCGGATGGCCGAGATCGCTTGCTCTTTCCTATAACAGTTTCCGACAAATTTGAAGCGCTCGAAGAAACAACAAAGGGTACAAAAATATACATACTTCAACCAAATGCACTTCATAACAAAAAAAAAACACAGTTACACCCATATATCAATTTAAGATAATTGCTTATGAACTTATGTAGACTAAAATAATGGGTAACTCAATATTCAATGATGAACGTATGTAGACAAAAATAATGGGCACGTAAATATTCAATGAAATCACGACTAGTTATTACCTTGAACATAAACCGAGGTCATATTCTCCAACTTGTAAAATACGTTTGAAAGAATCATTAAAAAGTGAATATTCAAACACTTTGAAAGCACAACAAAAATATATGTACGCCAACCAAATATAATGCATAGTAAAAAAACACATTCACATCCAAATATCAACTTAAAATAATTGCTTATGAACTTATGTAGACTAAAATAATGGGCGCGTAAATATTTAATGAAATCACAACTAAGTTTTACCTAGAATACAAAATCGAGGTTATATTCTCCAGCTTGAAAATACGTTTGAGAATCCTTGAAAAGTGAATGTCTAAAACTCATTGCAAACACAACAAGCTCATAGGTACTTTTGTAGAGGTTTTTATTAGTTAAGAATAATTAGGAAGAAAAAAATTAAATATGGAATCAATGTTAGGAGTTATGACCGAATGAGTTACAAAACAAAGGCTTAACTAACAAAGATAATTGGATAATATGGGCAAAATATGGACTCATTATGAAGCAAATAATCCTTAAAAGTGAATGTCCAAAACTCTAACAAGCACACACCAGTACTTTCTTAAAAGAGTTTTTAAGAACAAGTAGAGAAAATCGTTTAAATATAGAACAATGTTAGGAGTTACAATCTTAGGTGTTACAAAAACAAATGTTTAATCAGAAGATTTTAATGGAATCATTGTTAGGTGCTAAAGTGAATGTCCAGAACTCTAACAAGATCACCGGTCCTTTCTTAGAGGAGTTTTTATAGTTAAGAGTAAGTAGACAAAACATTTAAATATAGAATCAATGTTATGAGTTACAATCTTAGGTGGTAAAGAACGAATTTTTATTCGGGAGAGTTAATTGGGTAATATGGGGATAAATATGGACTTAATATGAAGCAAAATATGATCTTAATATGAACATTTAGTGCTTTCGAAAACTCAAATTATCTTACTATACTATATTTTCAGCTTTTGAGAGCACTAAATGTCTACATTTTAACCATTTCTGTAGAGAATCAAGGAAGAACTTGTACTTATGTATCCTCAAATCTAAGACAACTATTCAACAATGGTAACAAAACAAAAGTTTGGTTTCTTTACCCTGTCGAAATTTTGCAATATCTTTTGTCAAATACTTCATTTTTATAAATTCACAAAATAGTTACTCAACTGTAATCAATAGAAAAAAGGGTTAGAGACCTTTTTTATATAAAATTTTTCTCTATAGCTCAAGAATATTTTTAAATAAAATATCATTGATTGATGCAAATAGTAAAAATTACATACCAAAGCAAGCCTTAAATTACATAGCAGATATGTTTCTATTGTAGCCATACCAACAAGCCTTGAATTATATAAGCAGATATGATTCTATGGTAGCCATACCACAACAAGCCTTCCTTGATTCTCTACAGATTTTTTTACACATTTTTGTAACTCCTAATATTAATTGTTATAACTCCTAAAAAAATTCATGATAATGTCTCAATTAAACTTTTGTTTTTATAACTCCTATATTTAATTCTCCTAATATTATTTTTGTAATTTTTGTAACTCCTAATAGTAATTGTTATAACTCCTAATAGTAATTTCATAATAATGTCTTAATTAAACTTTTGTTTTTATAATTCATATATTTAATTCTCCTAATATTATTTTTGTAACTCCTATATTTAATTCTCCTGGTATTAATTTCACAATAATGTATACATTTAAATGTCTATATATTTTGTTTGAAAGATGCTATTGAATCCGCCAAAGTTTATAATATCAGCTTTGAGAGCACTAAATGTCTATAATTTGTTTTATAATATAATTTTGCCCTTATACATTTAATAATTTTTGTAACTTCTAATATTAAATGTTATAACTCCTAATAATAAATTCATAATAATGTCTCAATTAAAATTTTATTTTTATAACTCCTATATTTATTTATCCTAATATTATTTTTGTAACTCATATATTTAATTCTCCTGATATTGATTTCATAATAATTTTTACAGTTAAATGTCTATATTTTGCTTGAAAGATGCTATTGAATCCGGCAAAGTTGAGCTAATCAAGCTTCCATTTGAGATTGGGATGACACCATCAAAGGAGCAGGTTGAAAATTTTGCATCTTTGGTGGACTCTGAACAAAGCAGGAGGCCTATCTACCTTCATAACCATGAAGGAGTTTGGAGAACCTCAGCCATGATTTCTAGATGGAGACAGTGCGTGGCTCGGTTTGAACAACAAATATAACCAGGTATAAATTCCAAAGCATACTCACCTCAATTTTCAAACGGATCTTCACTTACATCACACACTTATTCAAATGGAAAATTTGTTCCACGCGGTGCGTCACTTGATCAAGTTTCCACTCATTTGGCCAAACTTAATCAGAGAACCAACGGGCCTTGTAATGACTCCATCAATTGCTAGGTTGTACCTTTAAATAAAGTGACACGTAAGCACATTAATCCTTTAAAGGCTGAAGTTTCACCGAAAAATGTTCCAAGTGAGGCACCTAAAATTGAAGAGATATCAAGTGAAAATGTGAATACAAATCTTGAGTATGGATCCCTGGAAGTAAGAACATCTGACCTTCTTCATATATGCATGTTTTCCTTGTTTTCACAAGTTTTTGGCATGACATACTGGCAGCGGCCCTTCTATGAACGTTGGAAAATGGTTAAGGCAGATTTTGTTGACCCACGAAATTTTGAGCGATGGTCAAAAGATTTATTGGATTGTGTTAGATTGTTAGACATTATATGTTATATTGTTATCAACACATTCCTTGGTTTCTAATTCTAAACTTGAATCTGGTGGTTGAATTCTACAGCAAAGCCTATAGCTCAGTTATCCTAGAGATGCTCCAGAAACCGATCACAACAGTCATGCCTATCAACCAAGCAAAGCCACTCCAGAAACCGATCACAACTTCTTCAAAAGAAACACCTTCTTCGTCATGCTATCAAAATAATTGAAACATGAATCTGATGACGAAGAAGGTGTTTCTTCTGAAGAAGTTGTGATCGGTTTTTGGAGTGGCTTTGCTTGGTTGATAGGCATGACTGTTGTGATCGGTTTCTGGAGCATCTCCAGGATAACTGAGCTATAGTGATGCGTCCTTGAAGGTAACCAAGGAGTGTGTTGATAACAATATAACATATAATGTCTAACAATTCAACACAATCCAATAAATCTTTCGACCATCGCTCAAAATTTTGTGGGTCAACAAAATCTGCCTTAACCATTTTCCAACGTTCATAGAAGGGCCGCTGCCAGCATGCCATGCCAAAAACTTGTGAGAACAAAGAAAACAGGCATATATGAAGAATGTCAGATGTTCTTACTTCCAGGGATCCATACTCAAGATTTGTATTCATATTTTCACTTGATATCTCTTCAATTTTAGGTGCCTCACTTGGAACATTTTTCGGTGAAACTTCAGCCTTTAAAGGATTAATGTGCTTACGTGTCACTTCATTTAAAGGTACAACCTAGCCATTGATGGAGTCATTACAAGTCCCGTTGGTTCTCTGATTAAGTTTGGCCAAATGAGTGGAAACTTGATCAAGTGACGCACCGTGGGGAACAAATTTTCCATTTGAATAAGTGTGTAATGGAAGTGAAGATCCGTTTGAAAATTGAGGTGAGTATGCTTTGGAATTTATACCTGGTTATATTTGTTGTTCAAACTGAGCCACGCACTGTCTCCATCTAGAAATCATGGTTGAGGTTCTCCAAACTCCTTCATGGTTATGAAGGTAGATAGGCCTCCTGCTTTGTTCAGAAACCACCTAAGATGCAAAATTTTCAACATGCTCCTTTGATGGTAAAAAAATCTGTAGAGAATCAAGGAAGAACTTGTACTTATGTATCCTCAAATCTAAGACAACTATTCAACAATGGTAACAAAACAAAAGTTTGGTTTCTTTACCCTGTCGAAATTTTGCAATATCTTTTGTCAAATACTTCATTTTTATAAATTCACAAAATAGTTACTCAACTGTAATCAATAGAAAAAAGGGTTAGAGACCTTTTTTATATAAAATTTTTCTCTATAGCTCAAGAATATTTTTAAATAAAATATGATTGATTGATGCAAATAGTAAAAATTACATACCGAAGCAAGCCTTAAATTACATAGCAGATATGTTTCTATTGTAGCCATACCAACAAGCCTTGAATTATATAAGCAGCTAGATATGTTTCTATGGTAGCCATACCACAACAAGCCTTCCTTGATTCTCTACAGATTTTTTTACACATTTTTGTAACTCCTAATATTAATTGTTATAACTCCTAAAAAAAAATTCATGATAATGTCTCAATTAAACTTTTGTTTTTATAACTCCTATATTTAATTCTCCTAATATTATTTTTGTAATTTTTGTAACTCCTAATAGTAATTGTTATAACTCCTAATAGTAATTTCATAATAATGTCTTAATTAAACTTTTGTTTTTATAATTCATATATTTAATTCTCCTAATATTATTTTTGTAACTCCTATATTTAATTCTCCTGGTATTAATTTCACAATAATTTATACATTTAAATGTCTATATATTTTGTTTGAAAGATGCTATTGAATCCGCCAAAGTTTATAATATCAGCTTTGAGAGCACTAAATGTCTATAATTTATTTTATAATATAATTTTGCCCTTATACATTTAATAATTTTGGTAACTCCTAATATTAATTGTTATAACTTCTAATAATAAATTCATAATAATGTCTCAATTAAAATTTTATTTTTATAACTCCTATATTTATTTATCCTAATGTTATTTTTGTAACTCATATATTTAATTCTCCTGATATTGATTTCATAATAATTTTTACAGTTAAATGTCTATATTTTGCTTGAAAGATGCTATTGAATCCGGCAAAGTTGAGCTAATCAAGCTTCCAGTTGAGATTGGGATGACACCATCAAAGGAGCAGGTTGAAAATTTTGCATCTTTGGTGGACTCTGAACAAAGCAGGAGGCCTATCTACCTTCATAACCATGAAGGAGTTTGGAGAACCTCAGCCATGATTTCTAGATGGAGACAGTGCGTGGCTCGGTTTGAACAACAAATATAACCAGGTATAAATTCCAAAGCATATTCACCTCAATTTTCAAACGGATCTTCACTTCCATCACACACTTATTCAAATGGAAAATTTGTTCCACGCGGTGCGTCACTTGATCAAGTTTCCACTCATTTGGCCAAACTTAATCAGAGAACCAACGGGCCTTGTAATGACTCCATCAATTGGTAGGTTGTACCTTTAAATAAAGTGACACGTAAGCACATTAATCCTTTAAAGGCTGAAGTTTCACCGAAAAATGTTCCAAGTGAGGCACCTAAAATTGAAGAGATATCAAGTGAAAATGTGAATACATATCTTGAGTATGGATCCCTGGAAGTAAGAACATCTGACCTTCTTCATATATGCATGTTTTCCTTGTTTTCACAAGTTTTTGGCATGACATACTGGCAGCGGCCCTTCTATGAACGTTGGAAAATGGTTAAGGCAGATTTTGTTGACCCACGAAATTTTGAGCGATGGTCGAAAGATTTATTGGATTGTGTTAGATTGTTAGACATTATATGTTATATTGTTATCAACACATTCCTTGGTTTCTAATTCTAAACTTGAATCTGGTGGTTGAATTCTACAGCAAAGCCTATAGCTCAGTTATCCTAGAGATGCTCCAGAAACCGATCACAACAGTCATGCCTATCAACCAAGCAAAGCCACTCCAGAAACCGATCACAACTTCTTCAAAAGAAACACCTTCTTCGTCATGCTATCAAAATAATTGAAACATGAATCTGATGACGAAGAAGGTGTTTCTTCTGAAGAAGTTGTGATCGGTTTCTGAAGTGGCTTTGCTTGGTTGATAGGCATGACTGTTGTGATCGGTTTCTGGAGCATCTCCAGGATAACTGAGCTATAGTGATGCGTCCTTGGAGGTAACCAAAGAGTGTGTTGATAACAATATAACATATAATGTCTAACAATTCAACACAATCCAATAAATCTTTCGACCATCGCTCAAAATTTTGTGGGTCAACAAAATCTGCCTTAACCATTTTCCAACGTTCATAGAAGGGCCGCTGCCAGCATGCCATGCCAAAAACTTGTGAGAACAAAGAAAACAGGCATATATGAAGAATGTCAGATGTTCTTACTTCCAGGGATCCATACTCAAGATTTGTATTCATATTTTCACTTGATATCTCTTCAATTTTAGGTGCCTCACTTGGAACATTTTTCGGTGAAATTTCAGCCTTGAATGGATTAATGTGCTTACGTGTCACTTCATTTAAAGGTACAACCTAGCCATTGATGGAGTCATTACAAGTCCCGTTGGTTCTCTGATTAAGTTTGGCCAAATGAGTGGAAACTTGATCAAGTGACGCACCGTGGGGAACAAATTTCCATTTGAATAAGTGTGTAATGGAAGTGAAGATCCGTTTGAAAATTGAGGTGAGTATGCTTTGGAATTTATACCTGGTTATATTTGTTGTTCAAACTGAGCCACGCATTGTCTCCATCTAGAAATCATGGTTGAGGTTCTCCAAACTCCTTCATGGTTATGAAGGTAGATAGACCTCCTGCTTTGTTCAGAAACCACCTAAGATGCAAAATTTTCAACATGCTCCTTTGATGGTGTCATCCCAATCTCAATTGGAAGCTTGATTAGCTCAACTTTGCCGGATTCAATAGCATCTTTCAAGCAAAATATAGACATTTAAGTGTAAAAATTATTATGAAATCAATATCAGGAGAATTAAATATATGAGTTACAAAAATAATATTAGGAGAAATAAATATAGGAGTTATAAAAATAAAATTTTAATTGAGACATTATTATGAATTTATTATTAGGAGTTATAACAATTAATATTAGGAGTTACAAAAATTATTAAATGTATAAGGGCAAAATTATATTATAAAACAAATTATAGACATTTAGTGCTCTCAAAGCTGATATTATAAACTTTGGCGGATTCAATAGCATCTTTCAAACAAAATATATAGACATTTAAATGTATAAATTATTATGAAATTAATACCAGGAGAATTAAATATAGGAGTTACAAAAATAATATTAGGAGAATTATATATATGAATTATAAAAACAAAAGTTTAATTAAGACATTATTATGAAATTATTATTAGGAGTTATAACAATTAATATTAGGAGTTACAAAAATTACAAAAATAATATTAGGAGAATTAAATATAGGAGTTATAAAAACAAAAGTTTAATTGAGATATTATTATGAATTTTTTTTAGGAGTTATAACAATTAATATTAGGAGTTACAAAAATGTGTAAATATCAAATAACATTAAACATACAGATCAAATAAAATTTATTAATTAATAGTATCAATATCAAATAACATTAAACATACAGATCAAATAAAATTATATTTGTTTATGACATGTTATCTTTGGTAATTAATTATAGATTTTACACAATTTCATATAAATTCATTAATGAGAAATCAGAATGAGTGATTCTCTACCTTTTCTGTTGGTTAGTTTACGAAATCGAATCAAATCAAAGTTGATCAAAGTCTTTACGTTTTGTATGGTTGTGGTGAACACACGGAAAGCTCGTGTCAATCACATGTCTTGAATTTTCGGCGGAAAATAAATCACGAGTCTCGCGAGGATTCCCCAACTAGACTAGTACACATTCACGAGGGTCTTACCTCATTGATTTCCATTGAAGCAAAGTAAACATCAAACACTATTTAGGTTAACTGAATGCAACGATTGACGATTCACAGTACTCGTTTTCCCAAAACTAACAGACCAAGCACTATGAACAAGCAATAATAACGCATAATCCAAATCAAAAGTTTGTTACGCATTCTACAACTAGACTACACAGCAGTTATGTACGAATGACGAATGCCTACTCTGTGTTTAGCAAGTATCTTAAGATTAAAACGCAGAAACAATATATATAAGGTTAAGATCTAACCTGAAGAGCAATCATCTACTTGATGTCTAACGATGAATGAGTCTACGGTTTCAAAACAAGATCTATTTATGAAGAAATTGAGTTTTTCTACCCCATCATCTTCTTGAATTCTTCAAAATTTACATGTCCATCACCATCGGCATCAACAGAGCTTATCATTCTAGAACAATCCTTCAACGAGACCTTCTCTCCAAGGCTCTTGAGAACAGCATGGAGTTCGCGAGGGGAGATCAAGCCGTTTTTGTCCTTATCGTACATATCAAACGCTTCTTGAAGTTCTTGATTACGGTTTCCGTCGCTAGAAAGGACGATTTGCTCCGATTCGCGGTGGAATTCAGCGAATTCCTTCAAATCGATGTATCCGTTACCGTCCTTATCCATTTCCGACATCATCCGACTCACTTCCTCCGGTGATGTCTCTGAACCAAGCGCGCGGAGAATCGATTCGAGTTCTGACGCCGAAATCTTGCCGTCACCATTAGCGTCGAACTTGCTGAAGATCTTCTCCAACTCCTTATCCTCTTTCGGACTGCTTTCAGTAATCTCCGATTTCTTTGATGTCGAATCGAGAAGATCTGCCATGAAGAAAGTGATAGAATGCTCTCCGGGGTTGCGAGAGCGGTTTGGCGGTGGTGTGGCGTACAAGAAAACTGCAAGAGAGAGGAAAGTATTAAACAGAGTGGAGGAGAAGAAGGAAGGTATTTATAGTGGAAGGGTACGGGTCGTTGAGGGTTTACGCGTTTCATTCTTTCCACGCGTAAAGTATAATAACGTTACGAAATTCTACATTGATATTTTGTGGGCCATTTTTTTAAATTAAAAGTTATACATGATTCGCTCTAGTTAAATCCGTATATATTGGTATTTGTTTAACTAATTAGGTTATATTCGGATTTATACGTATATCCTTATTCATTAATTTGTAAGAATCGTGATTTAAGGTAATTTTTTAGTTTTGATATCCTAAGAAAAAACAAATTGAGAATAAGTAAATTCATTTTCCATGAAATTATAATGAATGTTTTAAACAAACAAGATACCCATATAGTGATATAGACTAGACAGAGTGGCGGCAGCAGGATTTTAAAGGGGTGCGAAATTTTATTCGATAAATATATCTATGAAAATAAAATAGCGATAAAAACAAAGTCAATATGTCATCTATTTACAATAAAAAAAAAATTACACTTAAACGACCGCGCCTAAAAATTTGTAGCTGCCCTATAGGCGCGTCTATAACCGCGCATCTTTAGTTTTTTTTTTCTTTCAAAAACGTTACACTATAGCCGCGGTCTAGGACCGCACCTCTATTTTTGTTTTTATTATCTTTCTCCTAGACAACGCGTTTTACAAATAATAGTGCGGTCTAAGACCGCGCTTCTACTTCAAACAACAAATCTCGTGCATTTTGGTGAATTATTTCACTCCGAGCCTAAAACGAAAAATTATTTTGAAGTTACGTTTACTTCGGCAAAACATCCAAAACAACATTTAAATATAACATAAGAATATTTATATTTAAAAAATTAATAAATTGTAGAAAATTTTTTTATAAACGAGAGGCCACAACCCATTTTAAAACGATTTTTTTTTTAAAAAAAAAAATTTGGAGGGTGGGGCGGCTGCCCCAACCTGCCCCCTAGGGCCGCCCCTGACTGGACACATTTTTATTATGTTTTCGTTTTTGGAATTAAAATTAAATTGACCCTTAATATAATTTGAGCCATATGACCAAGATTTAAATCACCTTTACGGAACACTTTTTTTTTGAAATGAATGTTTGTGAATTTTGTATTTTGTTTTAGTAAGCAAAATAGAATATGTAAGTTTAATAAAATTCTAGGTTTGTGTTAGACCTGGTCCTAAACCTAAACCGCAAAAAATCAAATCCGCGATTTAGGCGGTTTTAAAAAAAAACCTGGACAAAACCAGCGGTTAATCGACGGTTTGATCCATTTAAAAAAAATAATAATAACCAAATCGTCGATTAACCGCTGGTTTAATCCAAACCGATATCATGCCTAGATACTGCATATATAAATATTTGTGAATAATTATTTTATTCAATCCGATAAAAATTATATTCATTGTAACATCTGAATATTTAACTCGATCCATTTATCCACCTTCCGGATAAGTAATTTTAAAATATAATTCTTAACAATTAATAAAATACTCTCTTTTTTCCTTCCTTCTTTCCTATTTTTCTTATTATACACACTTTGTCACAACCGAATATCTCTCTTTTCCTCTAATAACTCTATCTTTCCTCAAATTAATGTCAATTCAGGGCGCGTTTGGTTCCAACTTCGAAAACGGAAATATAATGGAAACGAATGTAGTCCATATGTATATCCATATTCATAAAATTTTATGAAATCATTTCCCATGGTTTAATGAAAAATGCACTTCATTCCTCACATTTTGTTACCCTATAGGGTATCAAAAGTAATCAAACTCTCATCCAATTACTACAAAACACAAAGAATGATTCCAAAGATTTTAATGAACAAGGGTATACGTATTGACTAGATTCGTTTCCATTCCGTTTTCGATTCCGGAGTTGGAACCAAACAAGCCCACAATTTCTTCTAATAACTCTATCTTGCGCCCAATTTATAAAAAAATAATTACGAATAATACAACTATCAAGCGTAACCAAAAAAATCTTAACTTTACAAGCTCGTGTATAATTATGGACTAAAAATTAACTTTGATAGGATTGTCATCAACAAATTAAAATTATCACATATTATATTTAACCAATTTCCATATCAAAAAATAAAATTTCCAATTTCAAACAAAATAAAAATCGAATTTTTTAACAAAAAAAATCCTAAAAAAACTTACATGATTTTTACTAGTTTTTTGCACTCAATATTTTTAGAAAGAATTTGGTAAACTAGATTTTTTTATACTTTTTTGTTTTTAGACGCTTTTAATTTTTATCACTTGAGTACTACTATTACTCTATAAGGTCCATTTACTAAATAATTTTATGACATGAGCATACTTAATAGAACAAATATTGCAAATTGACTACTTAACAAATTTGACAATATTTTTATTAGACAATACTTTTTATACAAATTAATAGTTTTCAAAGTTTTTTTATTTATTTGTGGATAGTTCATCTTATACTCGAGTGAATCCCAAAAAAAATCAAGTATAAAGTTTTATCAATACCTATTACAAAATTTTAACTCATACTAGTATAACTCTCGTGCTTTTTAATACCTTATTTTTTAAGGAAATTTCATTTTGAATCATTGTACGACGTACATAAAAAATACGGTGAAATACATTTCTTGAGTAACACAATTATCTTAACGGGCATTTAATTGTCTTACAAACTAGTTTATTTGTGTATTTTTTTCTTAATATAAACATGTTTACTCTCACAAGGCTAATGAATAAAGACAATTCATGAACATGTTTTGGTATACACATTGAACGTTTATGGTTACTTGTAGTTTTCCTTGCTTAAATCTCAATCAATATGAACCAGAATAAAGATATTTTTTGGTATTTGTATCAAAATATTGAGATATGGGTAGCAAATATTATGTATCTATGTACGTATATGGTATATATTATATTGATATGAAATCTATATTAGGTTTATGTATATTAAATATATCCATTCGAGCCTATACATCTCAAGAGTGTTATATTGTTTTGATATCGTTAGAGCTCGATATAAAATGTTAATATATCATATAACGATATCGATATGAGTATTAAGATATAAGTATGAGATTAATATCTACTAGAGAAAGAGTTCAAGAGATATATTAGAAGATGAATGTAAAATATAAGCTATATGATATAACTAGTTTTTGAAGTATATTATAAATAAAGAAAAATTATAATAAAAATATATCAGTATATCATATATTCATATACTTATATACCAAACATTGAGTATGAATTTTTTTAATGTCGATATCCATATCTAAAATATTACTATAAATATCAAATGAACCCTTATGTTATATGAACCACACTTCTAATTAAACTATGAGTATATTGTAGATTTAGGGTCCGTTTGGTTGTAACTCCGGAAATAAAAACGATATGGAAACGAATCTAGTCAATAAATATATTTTTATTCATAAAATTTTTTTGGAATCATTTTTTGTGGTTTGAGGTAATTGTAATATAATTTGATTACTTTTGATACGGGAAATAAAATAGAAGGAAACAAGTGCATTTTACATGAAATAAAAAAAAATGATTCTAAAAAAATTCGTGAATAAGGTACACATAAGACTTCGTTTCCATTCCGTTTTCATTTTCGAAGTTACAACCAAACGGGGGGTTAATTTTTTTATTCATAGTGTATACGTACTCTTAGTGCTCGTTTGGTTGGAGCGGTGGAATGGAAACGGAATAGAATTGGATAAGGGTTAGGAATGGAAATGGAAATAATGGGATTATTTTCCTGTGTTAAAAGACCTTTAACCAAACGTATTTTTTGATTGATTCGGAATTATTCCGTTACCGGAAATGATTCCTAGCGCTTCTAAACGGGCCCTTAGTGTGTAGGTTTTGGTTTTGGTTTCGATTACGTTGTTATTAAGTCAAAACCCAGCCCGAGACTAAAGGAAGACAATTAGCCTTTTATTGACCAATAACTAACATGTCCAAATTATAACCACACATCCCCTAAAAGGCTAAAAACAACCTAATTTCCACCTCTAATATCAATTAGTTAGTCAAAACCCAACCAACTAAACATAGTTGACAATGTAATTAGATGATACACCAGAGGACATAGCTGGCCGAGAGAATATCTTAAAGCGATTCGACTCGAATGACGACGATAAAATATCAGACATTTGAGTTAGACGAATCTCTAAGGCGCTTGGTTCCGTCACTCCCGACGAAATCCATCGAATGATGGCCGATCATTGATACCAACGGTGATGGTTCATCTAATTCGAAGAGTTCACGACATTTGCTCAAGACAACTTTGGGTTGATCGAGGATGTTGCTAGGATCTTCTAGCTAGGTTATGTTGGAATTGTTTTTACCCCCTTTAAAGTCTATGTTGTTATACTTATACCGATTAGTGTAAGTTCATCCTATTCGATCCGACAATCTACGTTAGATTCTTTTACGTTAGATTCTTTTATAAGACCTACAAAATCGGTTGTCACAAATCGTGAGTTTCACAATATTTGTCTAGAAAAACAAGTCATGTTGTAATTGGTGTATAAATTGATCATTTGTATGGTTCTCGGTAAATTTAAAAATTGATATTATTTTGAATTAATCGTTGATAATCAGTTAATCACTATTATCTTGAGTCATCTACCCCATACTTTATAATATGAGGAACAATAGTATTTTTTTTTAATATATATTTTGTGAATTTAAGACCTAATATATAAATTCTAGATATTTTAGATGCCTAAGGTCGGGTGATAAATAAAAAATAATTACTCGTCCATCACCCAACTTATTTACGGTTTTACCCGTATTTCAATAGGATGATTGGATATCCACATCCTATTTGGGGCAATTGTCCCCCAAATGAAAAATAATCTATGTGTTATCTTTTTGTTGTTGGATTAAAAATTTGTAACTCGTATGCAAACTATCACGTAATAAGCCAATTTCAATACGATATCAACTCCGGGCCAATTCTTGCAGATTTACTAACCTTGTTTGTTGGATTTAAACAATACACTTTTCTTTTGTGGCTTGTCATATATTTCTCAATAACGGTAGTATTTGAATCCAACAACATTGACAGAATCCGAAAATATCACCGGCTTCATCTGAACCAATAACGACATTGTCCAGGAACACATCAAATTCACTCGAAAACGCCGTTAACAAGGTTGGATTCATACGAGAACAAGATCGAACACCAATTTCATTTGAATCCTCAATATTACGGTAATGCTTCTATTATTGAAAAATATTTACCATCCATTATTGTACGGTTGACAATAATTGATAATTCATAACGATCTACTATCATAATTATACGGTCAATAAATAGATCTTTGTTTTGTTTAGGGTTAATATTAAAACCTAGTTATTTTTTACATTAACACTTTTTTTTGTTGAGATTTAACCTTTTGCACCTAGTTTTTTATTGACACATTTATTTTAATTTCAAAATTCAAATTGTTTGATAATACACTCTTTAATGAACCTGTGGCTGTGGGCTATGGGTTCATGTGGTTCAGCCCGGTTCAGTTTCCATTTTAGGAAATATTAAGACCGTTGAAATCTTAAAATAAAATGCAAAGCAAAAAAGAACTTGTTCGTTCTTCCTCAGTTCCCTATCTTCGACAGTCGACAGTTCTCAGTATTACATATTAATCCCTCTTCTTCTCTATCATCCTCTCCACCTACAAAAAATCCTCTACCATTCTCAATTTCTTCATCTTCATCGTTTTCTCTTCCCCTGAGTTCGCATTCATCTTCTCCATTCACCAGTTTTTCGTTCTCATTCGGTGTATTCCCCTTTTCGTGGTCGTTTCTCGAGTTCGGTCATTTCAATGACTTCGCTGATAGCAGATCTCAATCTCCGATACGGTAAGTGACTTTCGTAATTTGTTTTTTCACTTCCTTGTTAATTTCTTCAGCTTGAAATTTCTGTTTTAGTTAGTACGTTAGGTGGATGATATTAGGGTTTAGGGGTCACAATCTCGATCTTCAATTAGGTCGTGGTTTAGGATCCTGCCGTTCCGTACTTCTGGTAAGTGACTTTCGTAAGTTGTTTTTCACTTGTTAATTTCTTCAGCTTGAAATTTCAGTTTTAGTGCGTTCGGTGGATGGCATTAGGGTTTAGAGGTCACAATATCGATCTTCAATTAGGTCGTGGACCGTGGTTTAGGATCCTGCCTTTCCGTACTTCTGTTTATAGCTTGATATGTACCAGCTGAATCAATTAATTTTTTAGATTGATGTAGTATGCCACTAATATAGTAAATAAATGAACTGAAAAGGTTGAAAAGGAACTTGCAAATTGCAATGGAGATTGAAAAGAGTGCCGTCTTGAATATCGTTAGATTTTATCTAAAGTAGGAAAACAATGATAAAGATTTTACTGATAGGAAACAGATCCAAATTAGCATAAAGTTTCAACAATATGTTTTTTCTCACCCTCTATTTAGCTCTAGTTGATGAATAATATGAAACAGATGAGAGAAATTAGACCTCTCCAACCAAACGGGCACTCAAAGTTTTGTTTGCAATCGAACGAAGTCCCAAAGTTATTTCTTTTATAATTTATGCTACCGTTGCAGTGCCAGCCATGGAGAACACACTACAACTACAACCCGTTCAACAGTACCAACATCCCCAGCAGCAGTTGCGCCAAGATGGTAATTTCTTATATATATATATCGATGTGGCTATTTGTAATGTGTGTCTTTATAGCAACTTTGAAATCTAGGGTTTCATGTTGTTCTTTTGTTTAAGGTATTCCTGTTAGCTTTTAGCAATAGAGTTGCACCAAAGGAATAACTTTACAACCAGGAATGCATTTACAAGGAATTTAGTTACTTTGCTTACACCTAAGCTCATTTGGCTTGCGGATTTTTCGATGATGTTATACTTGCCAATTGTGATTCCCTGTAGGAGGTTGGCTAGAGTCACTGGATCCCATTTTGATTGGCTTGTGTTTTCTGAGTAAATCAGGTTTTAAATTATAGTATGTGTTGCTACTTGAGAATTTGAAACTGTTTCCCAAAATCAGTTGATGTGCTCAGATGAGGGTTGAGAGTTTGCAATTTATGCAATATTGTGTTGATTTACAATTTGTTGCAATGTTGTACGATTCCATAATTGCGATCATTGGCATGCTGTTTACTTTTCAAATTGCAGAAAGTTGATGATATGCCTTTTTGGCTTGTATTTTTCTTAATATGTATGGATGTTTGTTTTCAGATATTCAATCATCGTACAAAAACCAACTACAGCAATATGCTCATAGAGCTGGATTGGGTAGTCCGGAGTACCACACTGTAAACACAAGATCACAACATCAACCGCAATATAAATGCTTTGTCACGGTTGACGAATTGACCTATGAATCACCGAACACATTTGCTCAAAAAAAAGCTGCAGAACAAGATGCAGCCAAACATGCCTTAAAGTGCATCTTTGAGAAGGGACAAGAGATAGGATCATCTATCATAAACAATGTTAGTTGATGCATAACCTAATCGCATACACTATTCATTTATCCCTTATAGTTGCCTTGAAAATTGATTATATTCCCAAGACACTGGATATGTTGAAATTTCTTATACATAACGTATGTTCCGGGAAAAGAGAGGATTTTTATGATAATTAAGATATTTAGTATAAGCAAGGTTCAGGAAAAAATGTATTACGGTTGCAGTCTAAATTTGTCTATCTTGATGTATTTTGTGCCACTAATAGTATGTTTGTTTAACTGGTTTTGGTGTTATGTGTGACAGTATCCGGTCAATACATTATGCAAGTCCATACTTAATGAATTTGCGGCGAGGTTGCAAGTACGAAGGCCAATATATAACACAGTCCAAACACAACAAGTTCCTCTGCCTGTCTTCGTCTCTACATTAGAGTTCAGGGGTGTATCGTATGCTGGTGGATCTGCAAAAACTAAGAGGGATGCAGAGCAATCGCTAGCTCATGATGTTATCCTTTCCATTCTAGGTATCATCACTACAATATTCATCTTAACTATTAGTATAAATTTCCCCCCAGATAAATAAATTCGTTTTCTTTTCTAATAACTTTGTGGTCAATGTTGCAGGCAATTCAGAAGAAGACACAACGCTCCTAGAGCTTCTAAAATCAAAGGCTAAACTGTATTCGATTACACAATCAACCAAGGATGCAAATTGTGCTAGAGGACCTGAGGAGGGCTCCAACTCAGCAGATGATGGCGGGGCTTCAAGTAGCCAATTTGTGGCTGAAACTGTTTTGATCTCGACAAGTAATGAGACGCAACCCAAAGATGCTAGCAAACTTTCTGCTTTGCACACAGAAGGTATCCCTAGTATTCCAATTCAAAATCCAACTATACCTTCAATACCAACTTCTGCAAATGAATACTCCAAAGTGAGCTCTGCATCCGCCTTTCTCATGCCTTATTCGTCTCAAAACCCTAGTACTCCTCAAATGCAAGTGTTTGCAAATGAAGTATGCAACATTACTCCCCCATCCCAATCTCATGGGTATGTTTCCCTTTTGCCACCTTCACAAAATCCCGCTACCCATCCAATGCATAGCGGTGAAACTATGTCCGTACCTCAAGTTAACCATCCCGTCTTTTCCCGGCTGCCACAAAATCCTACACCAACCGCATTGCAACAGAATTTTTTACATGAAGGCTCCAAAATCACTCCTGCACCTGAACCCCATTGTACCATGTCCCTCATGTCTCCCTATTTCCAGCCCCATGTAACACCCTCAATGCATAATTTTGCATATCAGAGCCGTCAAAATCCGTCTCTAACCCGAGTTAACATGTCTGTCTATCCTGGGCTGCCACAAAACCCTGCATCCTCATTGCAAAATCTTGCACCCCAACCTAACAGACCCCTTCCTTACATGTCTCAACCACCTGTAGCTCCTAGTACTGCTGCTCCTTCATTCCAGGATTGTTCTCTGTCGTATGATTCACAGGCTACTAAAAAGCGCAGCCGTTCTTCCAGACAGAAGGCTAACAGGAGAGCGAGAATAAAGGCGGCGAAAATGGCTAGCTAACTAGTAAGATTCAGATTTCCTTTGCCTATTCCTTTAGTACATCGAAGTATGCTGTTATAGTGAAGAATCATTATTGATGCTAAATCTCGAAAATTTACTCGCTGGAACAGAGCTGAGCTGCGACGGGCACCTTCATAAGCAACATCTGGGCGCAATTGGGTTTGACATCATATGGTTACTGTCTAAAACTCAAAAATCAGAAGCTTTGGCCAGTTTCTCCTTTGTTTCAACTCACCTCTTGAGTCTACGAGGTTTCCTGGCACTTAGGTACTGTATATAGCCTTCTATGAAATTGGGCCGCATCTGGCCCAGTTAAACATAATTGGGCCGACTCAGAAGGCCTGGATTGGGCCTTCTCTAAGCCCTTCTACATCCAATCTTTTTCGCTACCAAAAATTCAAAGTTTTGAAACTAGCTTGCAATATATAACAGATTTCAAACTGAAATACAAAGCATTTTTTTAGGAAAATGAAAAGATTTGTTAAAATTTATGTTATTATTTTTATTACTAATTAATTATTAAGATATCAATAGACACCAACAAAGATGAATACGGGTCCAAATATAGAGATGCAAAAGGTAGTCCAACTACGCCTATTCTTAGCGAACACATGCGGTGCATCGATGTTGTCAACTTGTGTCGTAAGGCGTTGGGTTAAGTCTCCCAACAAGCACACCCTCGTGTTTAGGAACCTTGAACAAACTGTCGGTGATAAGCCTACGGAAGACGACGATGCCGTCAAGTCATCATGCCCCGGATGATACATGTGCTATAATCTTCCATAACCCATTCTCACGATATAATTCCGGTTCTGGATCATAGATACTTTTTTTAATGTTTCAATTAAGTAAATATACTCAAACTTTTTGTATTTATTCTCAAACTGTACACACTCTTCTGACAAGTGGTACATTTACTAAACACAAACTTAAAAAAAAATGTAATAAACCAAATTGTTTAAAAAAACCGAAGAGAATGTAATATTGTGAAACAATTTTATTTATTTTATCTCATAAATTATAACAATAGTGGACAAAAATACGTAGATGCTCTCAAAAACCAGTCAACACAAAGGCATAAAAAGGTATAATTTTAGTTCCCCAAAAAATAACATTACGACAAACTTCAACCCAAGAAAAGGACAAATTAGACTCATTCCAAATTATATAAAATTAGTTGTTAATAATTTAAAAAGGGTTTTTTTTTGTTTATTATAATTTTAACTTGAAGTATTAAAAATTACGATTTTTTTGGACTTATCTTGAATTTCAGATTTTTTATATATATAAATTGATGTGCGTATATTTTCCACTTTAAACCCACGTCTCCATGTATATAAAAATCAAAAATGAAATAGAAAAATAGATAGAAGAATTGTTTCATTCTCTACATTAAAAAATTGAAAAATGTAAATAAGCCTATATCCTATGGTAGTTTCTATTGTGTCTTGTATCATCATGTTTGATTTTCAATAATGATATGTTTTTATTCAAGTTCATTGTTTGTTTATATTTTGCTAATATATATATATATATATATATATATATATATATATATATGTATCCTATGAGAGAACACCTCTAACGTGTATACATGATAACAAATTCGTAATTATTATTAGTTTTGTTACGAAGGTATCATATCGTTTAATGTATTATTCGCAGTTATTGTTGGTTGAGTGAATTATTCGTAGTTATTGTTGGATTCCTAATTATTATTCGTAGTTATTATTAATTATGATATCTACTCTAAATCTCAACCCTTAATAATCACCATCCAACGGTGTACGATTGTTCTCATCTATACACGTTAGGGGTGTTCTTATGGAACCACACCCTATATATATATATAAACTTAAAAATCTTCTATTTCGATGTTGTATTCATATTTCCACCCATAATCCAAGAACAAAAATAAGTTAAACTAATCACATTTATACTAAGTGTGATGAGGATCTAAGTATTTTTTTTTTTTTTTTGAAATGTTAATTGTATTGAGGGAGAAGAATTTACAAGTACATAAGGTTGCAAAAGCAAGGATCAATAGAACAAAAACAAACAGCAAAAACAAGAGCAGTTATAGGAGCCATAGAGTGAAGGGGTTAGGCGAGGTTCGTGAGAAGGAGGGTAATGTCAACCCTGTCCACCGTGCTGCATTTCCAGCGGTATTCAAGGTGGTGTTTGGTGGTCCTAATGATCTCTGCAGCGCAATCAACAGCCCTAGTAAAGGTGTTGTTATATACAATGTTGTTTCTAGCTCTCCAAGTGTGGTAAATGAATGAGATGATAGACCCGATTCTAATCGTATCCATAGGGTTAGGCTTGCGGGTAGTCCAGGATTCCAACCAGAGCCAAAGGTTATTGAGGTAGGGAGCAGGGTAGGGGGTTCGGCTCCAACGAGAGACGATGTCAAGGACAACTGAGCTGTAGCTACACTGATGCCAAAGGTGGTCATCATTCTCACTGGAGTTGTGGCAAAGTTGGCAAGTGTCATTCGTGATCAAGTTCCAGGATCGGAGTTTGTCAAGGGTGGGGAGGCGTTTGACAGCAGCAAGCCATGCAGTGTAGCAACATCTGGGCTGATTGGTACGCAGCCAAATAGCTTTGAATGGGTTAGGGTTGGGGATGGGTCGGATGGTGGTAAAGATCTCAAGAGCATTTTTCCTGGAGAAAGCGCCATCGGGTTTTGACAGGACGTCACCTCTACTGCCATTATGGAGAGGAAAGGGGATGGAATCTCTTACCTGGAGGAGGGCTCTCCAGAAGGCGCTATGATGGAGCTTAGCAGTGCAATTCCAGATGGAGTAGGTTCGTTTGAAGAGATGCCTCTTGACCCAGGACAGCCAGATATTAGGTTCTCCATGGTCAAGCTCATGGATGAGGCAAGCAAAATTCACCTTGTTCTTGGCAGCTAGGTCAGGGAAATCAAGCCCGCCAAGGCTCTTAGGGGAGCAAACGGAGGACCAAGCAACCAGTGCTCTCGAACTGCAGTCCGTACCAGTCCAGAAGTAAGATCGAATATGGTTATTAATCAGAGTGATGACCTTAGCAGGGATCATGAACATTGAGCTCCAATATTGGCTTATAGCAAAAAGGATGGATTTAGCAACTTGGGCTCTACCGGCGTAAGAAAGGGCTTTAGCACTCCAAGAATGAATTCTTTTAGTGATCCTTGAGATGAGAGGAAGGTAATCGGAGCAGTTAAGCCTCCTGCTACCGAGAGGGACGCCAAGGTAAAGGAAGGGAAGGGCCCCAACATTCATCCCCGAGGCATTGACAGCATCCACTATTTCATGTCTCTCCATACCAACCAGGTAAAGGCATGATTTGGAAGTGTTAATTACAAGACCAGAAGCAGTGCCAAACAAATGGAGGGTATCGATGAGAATTTTAATGGAGTGGGAGTCACCTCTACATAGAAGGAGAAGGTCATCAGCGAAAGCTTAATGAGTGATTTTTGGGCTAGAGCATCGAGGGTGGAAGTTAAAGTCAGGACTGGAGGTACTTGATTGGAGCATTCTAGTGAGAAATTCAATGGCTATTGAGAAGAGGGGTGGTGATAGGGGGCAACCTTGCCTCAGTCCCCGAGAGCTCCGGAAGTGGCCTCTGAGAGAGCCATTAACATTGATTGAGAAGGATGCGGTAGAGATACATTCTTTGATCAGCATAGTGAAGTGGGTTGGGAAACCCATCAGTTGGAGACAGTGAAGAATAAAGTCATGATTAACAGTGTCAAATGCCTTCGATATGTCGATCTTGATAGCAGCTCTTGGGGAGATGTTCTTTCTGTCATATTTGTGCAGAAGTTCCTGGCAAAGCAGCACATTGTGCTTGATGGATCTCTTGGAAACGAATGCGCTTTGGTTGAAACTGATCAGCCTGGGAAGCACAACGTTGAGGCGTGCGGAGAGTATCTTAGCAATGGCCTTGTAGATGGTGTTGCAGCAAGAGATGGGCCGAAAAACGGTGGGAACTTGAGGAGAGTCACATTTAGGAATTAATGAGATAGAGGTGTGGTTAACCTGCTTCAATAATCTACCCACATTGAAGAAGTCCAGGATAGCGTCGGTGCAGCTCTTGTGTATGATACCCCAGGCAGATTTGAAAAATAAGGAGCTAAAACCGTCAGGTCCAGGCGCTTTGTTGGGGCTAATGTTGAAGAAAGCGGACTTGATCTCATCAGGGGTGACCAGAACGTTCAAGGATGTAATGTCCTCATGGGTCAGGGTGGGTAGGTTAACACTGGGGTATGGATGAAGAGGAGGTATGCTTTGGGGGTTGAGAGCAAGATTGAAGTGATTGACCAGGATGTTGTCAATAGCAGTCGGATCAAAGGTCATAGAGCCATCACAGGAACGTATAGACTTGATATTATTTCCACACCTTCGATTCTTGATGCTTCTAAAGAAGTAAGAAGAGCATTGGTCCCCATGTGTATACCATTTCGCTTTGGAGAGTTGTGCCAATGTGGTGTGCAGAGTCTTGTAGCTCTCGTTTAATGCAGTAAGGTGCCTCTTCTCCTCAGCATGGATGGTGGAGTCGTGAAGGTTTGTTTGGAGCTTTGCTTGGGATGCGTAGAGCAGCTTTCGATGCTCAGCAATACTAGAGTGAAGATCTTCCAGTTTAGCGCTAGGAAATTTTTTGAGCAAGGGTTTAAGATTCTTCAGCTTCCTGGTCAGTTGGAACATAGCATTACCCTCAACATCCGAGTCCCAGACAGCCCTGACAGTGTCCAGAAAGGCATCATGGTTAATCCAGTCGTTGTTGAAACGGAAGGGAAAACACCTCCAGGGAGAAACCTCCTCAGTGAATAGCAAAGCAGGCGAGTGGTCTGACACATCAGCGTGGTCAAAATGGGCTTTTGTGAGGGGAAAGGTGGTGAGCCAAGCAGGGTTGGATAGGATGCGGTCAAGCTTGCTCCAAATGCGAGGGTTGGATTGTTTGTTGTTCCATGAGAACTTGCACCCAGTGAAAGGCAGATCCTCAATCCCGCAACGCCTAAAGCAAGTCTCAAGTTCAGTTGATGTTTGTGAGGAATTAACAAGGCCGTTGGAGGTTTTCTCATCAGGTGAAAGCGTGACGTTGAAGTCACCAAGCAACGCCCATGGATTGCTAGAGTTAAGGAGGCTCAGGGTATAAATCGCGTTCCAAAGATCAGCTCGTGTCTCAGGAGCATTGTGGGCATATATGAATGAGGCTTCAGCAATAATAGTTTGATCAGGGTTGGGTAAAGGCTTGGTAATGTGGCAATGGACAATTTGATCAGTGATGATGGAAGCAGTGAGATGGAGTTTTGATGGGTTCCACCATACCCATATGCGGCAATTGTGGGAGATGAAAGAGTTGGATATTTGACTCCATGAGGGGAAGAGGGACTTGGAGATTTTTGCTTCGTTTTTGGACCTGAGTCTAGTCTCCAAGATGGCAATAACGTCGAGATTGTGCCTCTTGGCAAGTTGTTGGATGGCTCGTTGTTTAGAGGGATCATTCAGTCCTCTAATATTCCATGTACACATACGAAGCATCATCATTGAGCGGTTTTGTTTGAGTCATTGATAGCACTAGCAATCAATGAGGGGGTTGAGGAAGTTGAGGGAGTTGAGGGAGTTGAGGTAGTTGAGGGGATTGAGGATAGAAGAGCAGTTCCTTCGGGAGGAAGTGGTTGGAACTTTGTTGAGATTTCACCAAGGGGTTGGGGAGGTAGTTTGTGATTGGCCCTAGCATGTTCAGAGTATTGAGGTAGGGAGGTATCAGCTATTTCAGTGGTGGAAAGTGGACGCTGAAGGGGACTATCATCCATACCAGTGACCATCCCAGGGAGCAGTTGAGGATTGGTGGTGTTGCGGGTGAGTTTGGTAGGGTTTGTGGGCATTGAACGGATCATCAGCGATGGGTCTGGAGTGGGTAGGATAGGTATGGGGTTTGGGTCGGGGGGGAGAGTAAAAACCCTGCGCATTCCCTTGGGAGGGGCTTCGACAGAAAGCTTGGATGATTTAGACTGGGGGCATACGTGCCCGAACACCAAGCAAGAGTCACAGCAGGGCGGGAGCCAGTCGTAGGTGACTTTCTGTACAAAGGAAATACCATCAGGGCCTATCAGAGTGATCTCCCTCAAGAGAGGTCTGGAGGCATTAATGTCAACCAGGATTCTAGCAAATCCCAGCCTTTCATGGTTAGCTGAGCAGGCGTCAGTGAGAATAGGTGTGCCCAGGGCGGAGCCAATCTTGGAGAGCATATGAGCAGACCAAAACCTATAGTCAAGATCGTGCAAAGAGACCCAGATGGGGACGGAGTTGAGGCTGGAGTAGTCAAGAGGGAGGTCCTTAGACCAGCGTTTGAGGAGAATTGTTGTGGATCCATTAATCATCCAGGGGCTACCAAGAAGTATGGAGTTCAAATCATCTTCACATGAGAACTGGAACACGAAGATGCCCCTATCATTCCGGAGAATTTTAGGTGGAGGAATGGTGTTCCAGCATTCAGCAACAAACTTGGACATTCGTTGGAACGAGATCTGGTTGCCAAGGGGGAACCCGACAATGGAGAGTTGCCATTTCCTCAATGTGTCCGAGACTTCATCATCAGTGAAGCGGATGACTCCGTCTTCGAGCCCAGGGGTAAAGGCAAGGGGGACATGATTCCAGGTTAGGCCTTTCGAAACGATTTCCTTGTAGTTAATCATTGAGGGTAACTGCTGGGCTCCGTTGACAAAGCTTGCATGGTTCGTAAGGGAGGGAGGCAGAGAGACAGGTGCATGGGGACGTGAAGGGTCGGGATGTGAAGTGTTTGTTGCTGCATGCTTTTGTATTATTTCGGGAACAGTGTGGGCAGCATGGGAAAGTGGAGGGGCTGCATTAGTTGTGTGTGGGGGAACTGAAGGGTTGGCGCTAGGTGGGCATGGCGTCATGATAGTTGGATCTTCAGGGAGCAGCTCAGGCCCTGGGGGGTCAGGGTTAGGTTCCTGGCCCAGGCTCAGGTTTGGGGTTATTAGATCATCAACAAGAATAGGGTCCTTTGGGGGAGATTGAGGGGTGTTAGGGCATA
>BSUD01000003.1:2961873-3026270 GCA_033239045.1 Fagopyrum esculentum | reverse complement strand
CCGGTGGAGCAGGGGGTTTTGATGCGAGTCTGAGATTATTGGACCGGATTAGGTCGTCGGGGACAGGTTCAGTTTTCTTTTCCGATGAAGTGGGCGATGGGGGGGTGGCCAATTTACAAGGCGGAGTGGTGTGAGGTAGGGGGGGGGGGCGGTGTAGTTCCGACAGTTTGATGGTATGCCTTCGAGATCTCCGAGAGCCAGCCATGGGGGTAGGCCGTACAGGGGTGAGAGGGCGGGGCACGGCCGGGGAGGCCGTACTGGGGTGGCGCAAGCAGTGACTTACACCGGGAAGGAGGAGAGGAGGATCTAAGTATTGAAAACAATAGGTATACGTATAAGTAACACGAAATATAGTCCATGTTCGTAATTAAAGCGTCACCCTTTCAATAAAACTTATATCTCCTTAAACGAGAACCCAACAATAAACAATTCGTCGAAGGTTCAATACCAGTAACTTCAACAATGCACAAGTACAAAACACGACTCGAACACTATAACGCGGTGTTATGCACGTCGATCTACTAACACAATATTCACACAAAGCCCACCATATAGCTTCAATAATGCCGAGAGATATTAAGATAAGTAACGTGAAATATTGTCTATATCCATCGACCATTGTCAATATATAGAACTTATATTTCCATATGAATTCGGTAGGTTTATAACCTCTGAATAGTATATGAACTTAAAAACAATTGTTTTTTTAATGTTGTATTCATATTTTCACGAATAACCCAAGAATAAACAACTCATCGGATTTCTAATCCATGCCCGACATTGCCTCACAAATGTTTCATACTTAACTTACCCATAAATACCGATAACTTCAACAATCCACAATTACTAAACACGACTCAAACACTATAACGCAGTGTTATACCCATCGATCTACAAACACCACATGCACACAAAACCCAACATATAACTTCATTATCCTCTATATCCATCATCAAAGCGTCACACATTAACGTTACACAAAACGTTGATGTGTTAGGCAAACCTATTGATCTTTGCTAGTTTAAAAAAACTATATACTAAAACTATATATTATATTTAACGAAATAAGAGGTGTGAAAGTTTGAGCTTATAAATGAATAATGATATAGTTAACATAAGGCCGAAAGTATAGGTGTCTCTGGTGAGTTAAAAGAGGGGGGGGCCAACATGCACTGCACTGCACTTAGATCTTACCACCCTGCAATATTATTTTAATTAATCTCTCTAAACTATGTTATAAAATGTCACACTATTAATTAACTGTCAGTCCAAGCTACTCTTTCGATGATGCAAACAGATTAGACTTTTTATTTAATTATGTATTATTACCAATTATATATAAATATTTTAATTTTATTTTCTCCCTGCTCTTCTTGTCTGGTGCACCTCCCAATCCCTCCAAATCGATATGATATACATCATATATTAAGATAATAAATTTTAATATCAACAAAAGTATTTTTTTAAAAGAATAAAGTATTTTATATCCATATTTTGTGCCCCTTTTATCAAAAAAAAGTTTTGTAAAATTTTCATATATATATATATATATATATATATATATATATATATATATATATATATATAACAGTTTTCAGGAGAACAACCTTATCGTATAATCATGAGAATAATCTTAGACCATCGGATTGCGAGTATTAAGGGTCGACATTTAGGGTAGATAATCATAATTATTAGATAAATAATATTCAGAAACTAATAATAACTACGAATAATCCATTCAACCAACAATAACTACGAATAATGCATTAAACGATATGACACCTTCGTAGCAAACCTAATAATAACTACGAACCGTTCTCATGATTACACGATAAAGCATGTTCTCATATGATCTTTTATAAATAAATAAATAAATATATATATATATATATATATATATATATATATATATATATATATATATATATATATTAAATTTCCTATTTTAAAGGTTAATATAAAATTTATTTGTAGTGTAATTGTCCATAAATAAATACTAGTTTAGTAGCTAAATGACAGTTAAAATAGTATTTATTTTAATAAAATAAATTATATTAGTGTTTATATAAAACAAATGACAAAGTATGTTTACATGACTAGTGTTTTTTTATAATAGATATTAATTTTTCCTTTTAGTTTTTTATTACTAATAAACTGACTATGATGTACTTAAAGTTAATTAATTGATTTAAACTATCATGCATAGACAGTCTTTCGGAATTTAAATATATACTTTAATATTTTTTTCTTCATATAATGACATGATAATATTATCTAGAAGATTTCGTCCTTTGTTTCTAATATGTATCTGGTGATTTGATTTTTTTAATAAGTACAAACAAATGAGAAAATAAATACATAAAAATACATCAGAAAAATCCGAAATCAAAGACGTCGGATGATACAGCCAACAAGAGACCAAGCATAAACGTCCATGTTCGAAGGAAGTATACAGTTAGGAAGTGTGGAGAACAACTGTGGACACCTCATATTTGGACTGCAACAGAGTCGTCAGAAGATTTCGTCCTAATATATATCGATGATGTAATTTGATTTTTTTAATCAAGTACAATTTTTTTATTAAACATTATCTAAATTTTCACTATGCAAAGAAGTTGATTTGTTTTTTTTTTTAAAAAAAAAGAAAGACAAGAAAATCATGAGTTTTTGTGATGGATCAAGTTAGTGATAACGAAGCTTCTGTAAGAGAAAGGGATCCATGCATGCAGACATTAGTACTATTGCAAGCTCTGATTCCAAAGGTCTCGAGCTTAAAAAAATGATTAATAAAGTAATTAGTTATTCTGAGTTAAAATTAAATATGAAATTAGAATATTTAAGAAACAAAGACATGTGCTTGGTTCTGCTCAACTTCATCGGGCTTCTGCATGTAAGTTCAGTACGTTCAGCTGCACCTTTGTTTAATCACATCGATGAGTAGCCAACGTATTCATTTTCTTGAGCTTCGATCTTTCTGCATGCAAGATATCAACCACGGAGTAATTGCTAATAACCTAAGATTATCTTTTCATTAATTATATAAGATCGATCTTGTCAAGAATCTAGATCTGTATGTTGTCATGCCTATCTCGACCTAGTTTGGTATTAGTTAGATATGTATGAGATCGAGATAAACAAGTTCATCTCGATCTCATAAGATCGAAAGTAAATGAGATCGAACGAGATGAACTTGTTTATCGTGAAAAGTTGTCACTTTGTGTAATCTTCATTCGTATGACCGACGATAGATAATATTGTAATTGGCACGCCAAGTTTGCAATAATGTTATAAAGTTTTGCATAACCGGACCGTAGAACATGAGTCGTGTGCATATGAACGCACATGCCTCCGAAAATTGATTGGATATAGGAAGATTGAAAGAGTAATCCACCAACCTTATGTATTAGATTTAGAATCTCTCAAATTTAGATGGGGAATTTATGATCTACAACAAATAACGAGAACGCTTCCTCACATTCCTCTCTTCTAGGTATGATGTCATTTGAGTTGAATGATCCAACCGAACAATTTCAATAAGACCGAACCGAAACTAGATCATTTCGGTTTGTGTACCTAGAGAGTAGAGCAGTAGAAATTGAAATTACATACCCACAAACCGGTTTCCTATTCGGGATTAAAATAAAAATAGAAGACCTACCCCACCAACCCCTACGAAATGATCCAAGTCCAAGCTCTTGGCTGGTCCTATATGTATCCAACACATATATGATGTATGCATTTACTAGTATCTATGATCTATGCATATACCAAATACCTATATAACACTAAAAATTAAGATTTGTGTGATTTATTAATAATTGAACCGTTATACATGTCAACAAAAGTTATTCTTTTTGTCGGTGGTTGATGAGGGTATATAACTCTCGAATTAAATACATTTGGTGATAAATAGATTGAACATGAGTTTCAATTTTTGGGAATAAAAATACAAGACTCAATTATAGCAATGGGGTCAGGATGAAACACGAAGTGTGAGAGGTAATAATTTGTGAAATTAATTGCAGCACATCGTTTCAACACACAATTGTGCGTTTCAAAGTAAGTCATCACGTGATGATCTCATGCCGCTCGCCTAGAGTATGAATGAGCCTCGATCAATTAGGACCACAACTCTAAATTCAACCCACCAGCTAATAACCCAATTAGGAATCAACCCGCCTCTTCCCAAACCCGATCTAAAGTCTTCATCTACTTGACCAAATTTAGGGTAGACCGAACCGGAATTACATAGCCTACCTAACAAAGGCCTTCTTAAACTCGGTTCTAAGATTGCAAAGCAACCAATAGTGGATTAGGAGTTCATTTGTCCATTATCAATCCAGGTTGCATATATCAGGCTTCATCATCAATGTGCAGATAGCTCCTCAAAAGGCAAACTTGTTTATAGTCACTATCTTCGTGCCAAAATCAAAGGGATTCAGACCTCCCTTGATCTTTTGTACCTAAGTTTTCTTGTGCTTAACCTTCTTCGTGATATAATGGTATGTTACATCGACATACTTAGTTCTTTCATGATACATAGGGTTAGGCACTCTGGCTATCAGTGTTGATCACAAGAACATAGGTCTTATTCTCTATTTTTTCTAGCAGACCTTTAAGTCAAGTGACCTCTTTAGCTACTTCAGTAACTACCATGTATTCAACTTCGGTTGAAGACAAGGCTACAACTGATTGTTGTCGTAACTTCCAAGAAATGCAGTTCCCAACCCAAGTAAATTAGAGAGCAATAGTGGATTTCTTGTTGTCTTTATTACTAGCATATTCAAAATCTACAAAACCAACTAGGTTAGTTCGAGATGAATGTTCTTTATACACAAGACATGTCATTTTAGTACCATAAAGATATTTGAGCATGTATTTCATAGCATCCCAATGCGAGAGACCAGTGTAGATATGTATCTACTAATGACATAATATACAAAAAGCTAAATAAGGACGAGTACTTAAAATAGCATACATAATGGAACCAACAACCACGTCATAAAGCACTTTTGACATGTTGTTCTTACCTTCTTCTGTGGAGGGACAATATCTCTTAGACAACTTGCCCTCCTAAGGGGACATGTGTAGGTTTACAATTAAGCATATTAAACTTTTGAAGCACTTTATGCACATAGTAAGATTGAAATAACATGGATTTCTTAGCTCTATCCTTAATAACGGAAATTCCTAAAATTCTTTTAGCATGTCCATAAGGTTTTTCATGTCAAAGCAATTTTCAAATCATGGTTAATACCATAAATAAGAACTTTAGATGGAGATACGAGTAATATGTCATCAACATATAAAAGCACATATAAAGAATCACGTTTCTTAACATTCTTGAAGTATAACTAGGTATCCAAGTTTCAACATTCAAGAATCAAACTTCAAGTCCAATTGTCTAGAAAATGGAGCCATTGATAGATTTTCTAAGCACACAACATGCATGCGGGTTTTTAACATCAATGAAGCCCTTAGGTTGTATCATACAGATAGTTTCAATTAAATCATCATGCAAAAGTTAGTTTTAACATCTATGTGTCCTCGTTCCCAATCAAACTTATCAGCCATAACATGCATAAGTCTCAAAATTTTGTACTTAACAACTGGGGTGAATATATCATTATAGTCAGCAATAGCACCTTCTTCACCTTAGAAGGAAGTTTTGAGACCAACATTAACAAGCATATACCTTGCTTTCTCAAGCAAGGTTCTATTCATCCTCTCAATAGTCCCATTCCGCCGAGGTGTCATAGGTATGGTGAGGTGACGTCTAATGCCAACACTTGAAAATATTCATTGAGTTTTTCTAATTGCATAATTCAAGTCTATTGTCAATCCTAAGGTAGCTGACTTTGCTTTTGGTTGGATTTTCAATAATGTTTTTCCATTTATGTGAAAGTTTCAAAGAACTCATCCATTGTTTTCAAGCGATAGACCCGAATTTTCCAAGAGTAATGGCCAATGTAGGAGATGAAGTATTTCCTTTCTCCTAATGTTTCTACCTGGGTAGGCCCCAAAGGTCAAATTGGTTGTATTCTAGAGGTTGTTTGGCTACATAACTAGAGCGGGAGAAACTATGTTTGTTTTCTTGCCTAACAGGTTTCACACAACTCTCAGTTAGCAGGTTTCTTATCGATAACACCATGTTCAAACAGACTAATCATACCCTTGTTACCCACATGGCCTAATCTACTATGAAGCACATAAGTCCGGGTTAAGGTCATGCGGTGAGGAGTTTTAACAAGGTTAAGTTGGGAAGAGGTAACTACATGATACAACCCTCCTTTCTTAACACTCTTAATTAAGACAACTCCATCTCTAACACCATTTCTAGCGATGATAGAACATTTTACGTCATCAAAGACTAATTCAGATAAAAGATTTCTTCAAAGTTTAGGTACCCATCTACCATTTTTAAAAATTCTTGTTATTCCATCATACATGCGTAGAGGTATGTTTCTTATTCCTTTTATAGCTAGACTGATATTGTCTCCTAAAATTTCTTCACAAGCAATGTAAAATTTTATGCTACTAAAGACTGACTTATTAGACGTAGCATGCATAGTACAACTATAATCTAGGATTCAATTGTTGCTATCTTCACACATAGAAGCACACATATACAGTTCATGATAATATGCAATTTGATTATCATAACCAAAATTGAGCATGTGAGACTTAGAATTCACATGATTAGAAGAGCACATAAGCAATTCATTAGGGTAATGAAACTCACAAATTGATTTAGCGTCATAAGATGATATGGATTTGTCCTTATCGTTATCATCTTTCTCCTTATTCTTGTTTTTATTTTTATTTTTTGCGCTTTTCACGAGAGCCTCAAAATGTCATCAATTTTAAGACTATTTTTTAAATACTTTCATGCTTTTATTTTTATGTATGATTTGTTCTAGAATTTTATCCTTAGAAATTTCATAATGATTGAGTTGAATAACATATTTAAAATTTTCAAACTGACTATGCAAAACATTTAACAACATAATAGCAAAGTGATTATCGGAAATTTTATCTCTACATCTTTCCAAGTCTTGAGTTCATTGAAAAAATATCAAGATTATCATGCAGAGAAATATTCACATTTATCCGAAAGTTAAACAATCTACACAAAACAAATATACGATTAGGCAAAGATTTTTTTAGATAAAGATCTTCCATTTTTCCAAAGCAAAGCATGATTAGTGAGACTTACAATACAACCTGATGAGCCGCGTTCCCAGCTAGCCATATAAAAATCTCAGAGTGAGCTTACTCCTCAAGCTCTTGTTTCACCTCGAGTGTATTTGGATGCAACGTTCCTTGCACCGTACTCCAACATTTCCTTGATGGATTGTTTTCAGCTTCGGTATCCAGATGCATATGTAGTGCCATTGAAGGGCCGGATGCATTGTGTTTTCCGACATAGTCCTACATCTATGAAGATGTGATCCCATATGTCGTACTTATCTTTTTTATATTTGTCAAGATAAGAATCGAGGTATAAAAAACACTGAAAGTTTTCCGACCTCTACTTTTCAGATCTAGGTTCATCAAGCCAACAACTTGAGAGAAAGCCCTCTTTTCTGCTTTTTTTAACAAAAAACAAAAAATAACAGTTTTGTTTCAAAGAATAGCAACGGAAGCAAAATAAAGGAGATCGATCAAGTTTTTCCGGTAAGAATCTCTTAGATGTGTAAAGATTTGGCCACAAAGCTCATAAGATCATTACCTTTTTGAATCTCTGGTCAATGGACACGCGATTAAACTTATCTATGTTCAGAAAGCCGGAACTCGTAACAGATGTAAAAGAAACCTAAAAAATATGCTTTGATACCAATTTGATAAAACTTAGAATATGTTTTAAAGCAAAAACAACCGGATCTAGAGCGATCAAGGTTTGAAACCGATCAAAGAACACAAAGAACTTGGTGATGTAGTTTAGGTGAACCCTACTATGCACAATGTCGGGAGGGGAGAACCAATAAGCACTGCTATAGTTTAGAACAAAGTTTTAGAGTAGCGAAAGCGAAAAAAATAGAAAAAGATCTCCACAAGTCTAAAACTAAAACAAAATGAAAAGACAAAAAACTTTAATAAAACTATCATTTAAGCCCTCGGGCCAGTCTCCAAGATGGTAATGAAGCGAGGTTAGACGTCAAAGAGAACACCGGAGACATATCTCAAGCGAAGCACTTGGCTCGGAACTCTCGCACTCTCTTTTCTCTTTCTTTGTGAAATCGCTCTCTCATAAACGATCTCGAAGACTCGGGTGAGGAGAAGAAGCTTTAGCGGCGTTTGAGTTTGAGAGAGAGAGAGAGAGAGCGCGTTACGGTCAAGTACCCAGGGACCAAAGGCTACCAATTGAAACACATCATTTCAACACACAAACCATTTCAACACACAAACGCTTTGTTTCAGAGTAAGTGATCACGTGATGATATCATGCTGCTGGGTTGGAATATCAATGGGCCTCGATCAACTAGACCCACAACTCTACATTCAGCCCACCAGCTAATTACCCAAGGACTCAGCTCGTCTCTTCTCAAACCCGATCTAACATTTTCATCTACTAGACCGGAGTTAAAATAGACTGAACCGGGTTTACCTAACATCACATACAATTGAGATCAATTATACACCCATCATATTTGAAAAAGACAGGCCTCTAAACAAGAAAACAAGAATAGAACTTAACATCATATCAACATCACACAAATGAGCACCAATATAATAACTACTTGTCCATACCTTAATTCGACAACTTTGGACGTATATGTACATATGATTTCCCCCCTTTGAATAAAAACTTTCCACATTTCATTTAAAAAAACCAACCATATTCCAACAACTTCTTGGACTTTTATAGCTACCATACCATTTGGTTCCCCTCCAATGATATCTTAATCAAAAACAAAAAAAAGAAGTCTCTAATGCTATAAAATATGAATTAAAATCTACAATCCGAATCAAAAGGGTGAATATGTTTAATAGCTAGCTAGCATCACGTATTTGGATGAACTTAGGTGAACTATCCTTTTTTAAAACCAAAACCCTAAAAAATATATATACATGACGCATACCAAATTGTTACACACAAAATCTTGGTGTCCACGTGACATTTATACACATCAAAGGAAACATGGCAGAAGGAACCCTAAAAAGAGTGTTGTATATATTTCCTCCAAAGATGGTCCTAACTCCTAAGAACTAAAAAAAAACACAAAACAAGAATCTTCTCTATAGACGTGGGAGACCTAAAAATCCGGCGACTTTTATGGTCTCTCTCTCTAACCCTTCTTCCTTCTTTGCCTTTGCCAGCTAACAATCTTGTGCATCGAATTGCTCTTAGCTACACTATCATCATCGAGTCCAAGAGGGCCATTGTAACCTGGGTATCACTTTGGAGTTAGGGCTAAGTAGTTTTAGGGTGAAAGTTTACGGTACAGGTATATATGTTGGGATTAAACCTAACGTGTATGTACGTTTGGACAAGTGTGTGAACACTGAGTTATATCGGTGAACCGGATTGGTCATGTGTTTGGAGTGGATTTATGATTTGGTTTGGGTCCTAATTTATTGAGATTGATTATCTTAAGACACTACGTCAAGTGTCAACTGAACCGGGCAACTGCACTCGAGCAAATTGTGGACCCCACGTTATATTGGTTCACCACAATTTGTTGATTTATAATTGTCGAGTCTAAGAGGTTCATTTGACAACGTACGTACGTAGATTTCTCTATCGAATCAGCGTTAAATGTTTTTAGACGAAAAAAATATAGTGTAGTTAAACATTAAAGACTTCAACTAGTCGAGCCAAACAAGTTATAAGTATTCAAAAGAAGTAGGAGATATATGACTTGTTTGGTATTCATTTTATGGAGTCGAAAATGATAATCACAATCACTGATTTTACGTTATTCTGATTTTACGTTATTGGCAAATTTGATAGTCGTCTTAAGACAAACTATTTCAACAAAATATCAAACTTGAATTTTATCTTTTTTAAATTTCATCAAACTTTCGAGGTTTCATCCTAAAATAAATTGACGATAGGAGGAGTAACCCTAAAATTTATATGTTAGAATTACATGCTATCATATTATCGATGTGAGAAATTTCGACACATCTCAAACACAACTTGTATCATTATCAACTAAGATAGTAAAACTTATTTGATCATTAGCATTTTGTTCAATCGTTACTCTTTTGGTTAGGTTATAACAAATCTACCCTATAAGATTTACACCCACAAAAACTTCTCTTAAAAAATATATTTGAATCTGATCTCCTTTAATTTCATTTTGTTTGCCTGTTCCCCATATCATTAATTTAATCATTACGTATTTGTTTAACATTGCACCTTGCAATCCTATGGGTTTTCCACTATATAAGAATATCCTTGGTTTGTATCTCTAGGGGAATAAGTCGGTCTTCTCAAATTCCTTCCTATCAACTCTTCTCTCTCTCTTCCTTTGATCTCTATCTAAATCAAAAGCTTTGTATATTTAGGGTTCCTTGAAGCTCTTATACACAAACCCTAGCTTCACAACAAGAATATTATCAAAAAACCCTAATCTATGGCACTTGCAAAAGATCGAACTCCTTGTTCCTTCTATGGATCATACATGTTAGACGGTTCAACATCTTTATCACCTCTTCAATTTCCGAATCTCGGATCGTCGACTCCATATTCATCTTCCTACCTCTTTGAAGAAGATCACTATCACAAGCAACTAATAACCCTACAAGGAGATGATAGTGATGGTGATACAAGTAACAACGAAATCGGAAAGATCCAACAAGCTCAACCACTTGTGAGCCACTCCCCACCTCTTTCTAGCCCTAGTAGTACAAATTCAAGCTCCGGATTAGCCTTCCATGGTGGTGGATCCAACTACCATCAATCCGAGGAAGCTCGTTCTCTCATCGATTTCAAGACCACCGCCAAAAACACCGCGAACTTTGGTGGCGGATTCATGAATTCCACCGGATCTTTCCTTAGCTTCCAACCTCAAAGTTGCTATAATTTTGGTCAACCTAACGGGTACCCGATTTGGGAAGCTCCTAGTCCCACTCAAGATCACCACCACCAACTCAAGATGAAGAGTGGTGTTGTTGGTGGCGATTTTAGGGTTTCGGATGAAGTTAGCCGTGGTAATGTCGGATTCGAAGACACGTCTAGCGAGTGGTTGTATGGCGATGCTCCGGTCACCGTGAGTTGCTCCCAAGAATCAGCTGCACAGAAACAAACATCCTTCAATAATAAGCGCCCTCTAATGGTAAATACAATTAATATTCATTCATCATGTACTTATTATTAAATCCCTCAACCGCACCATAAAGTCTAGTGTAGTACAATATATAATCTTTGTTTAATTTCTTCCTAATTATTTTTAATGTAATTTCTAGATTACAAATCTAGCTCTACATTGACCTTATAACTTGTATACTATTACTTATGTTGAATTAAGTATTATCTGACATTAATGGGTAGTTCGTGTGAGTAGATCTGCACATTTAATTCTTGTATCTATGTCTAGCATTTGCAATTAAGATGAGATTAGCATTAAGATTTGTTTAAAGTGGTAGGTTTACTTACTTTTATGATTAAACTAATGATTAATCTATATTTTCAGGAGGATGACAAGAACATGCAAACCCTAAAGAAGCAATGCACTTCTGGCTCATCAAGGAAGCAAACAAACAAACCCAAACCCTCTAATCCTCCCAAGGATCCACAAAGCATTGCAGCCAAGGTTTGTTCATTGATTGATAGATCATTTCGTCTCTTTAGATATTAACCGAAATAAGGGCTTACCGATCTAAATAATCATGTTCTTCTTGTAGAATCGTCGCGAGCGGATTAGTGAAAGGCTAAAGATACTTCAAGACCTTGTACCTAATGGATCAAAGGTTGATTTGGTCACAATGTTAGAGAAAGCCATAAGTTATGTCAAATTCCTCCAACTTCAAGTTAAGGTATGCAAGTTATTCAAAGCACAAAACATAGTCACAGATTTGTGACGAACTGAAATACAGATATCTCTATTCATTATTACGGTTGAGTACTAACATATTATGTTACAATTTTACGAAGGTATTGGCAACGGACGAGTTCTGGCCAGAATCCGGAGGAAAGCTACCGGATATCACACAAGTAAGGGAAGCCATTGATGTAATCCTTTCAACTCGAGGAGACAATGATCCTACAAGCTTATAACAAAGAGATGGGTATTCATTCTTTTTCTTAGAGGCCATAAAGAAGCAATAAGACAACGTAGATCGAAGAGAAGCTAGTTAAGATCCAAGTTTTGGAAGATTTGAGAGTAGAGGAAAGGAATGACAGATTGTTGAGTGTGTAATATAATAAATAAGATCCAAGTTTTGGATCTTTCTCAAGTTTGCAACTCCTATGTATAAAATTCAAAAGGACAAAAAAAATGTTTGTTCTTATTGATAATAATAATGTGTACTAAGTTTGTGTGTCTGTCTGTCATCTTCTTCTTCTAGCCTAAGGCTATATATATATAAATAATTTCGAATTGTGTTGGTTGATTTATGTGCAGCTGCAAATTGTTGTCTTCTTTCAAAGTATGAATTTATGTGTCGTATACGGCCATGTTTGACTCGAATTTGAATGTGAAGAACGAGTTGAGTTATTGTTAATGTTGAAGAAGACAGCTGCAAACTGTCTTCTTCGAGTAAGTGAAGTTAAATATTTGACTTGAAGACATAGCCATTGATGTAGGTCATTAACCCTAATGAGTAGGTTTCCTGAAACAATGTAATTACGAGCTCACCGATGAATTTAAGTGAATATCTATGAAGTTTTGTGAATTTATCAAGGATTCTTGTGATGCGAATTCACGAATTTTGGGGCTAAATGTTTGTAGAATTTTTTTTTAATTAATTTTTGTTTTGTGTACCTTTTTATTTTTATTTATTTTTGTTTTGTATACCTTTATATATTGACCAATATTAGTTGTTATGTTTCATAATTTTATAGTTTTGTGTAGATTTTTAAAGGGTGAATAATCTGTAATCTTATGTAAAAAAAAAAATTTGTATAGAAGAAAGTTTGCACTTTAGTTAGGTAAAACAATCATCTTGTGTTAGTTTGTTTTAAAAAAATTGTGCAAATTTATATGAGTGTTTTTTGTTGTATTTTTCAGTAAGTGTTTGTGTTTTAGTTTGCGTAAATTTTATTGAGTTATTTCGTGTAATTTTTTAGTGTGCTAGAATATTATTGATTTATTCCCTGTTATTATTTGGTTCGTATTAGTTTATATAAGTATTTGTTTTATATTTTGTAAACTATTTTATGTAAGTGTTGCGTATCAATATATATATTTGCGAAAAGATTAACAAATCCACAATCTACACACCGTTTATTTTATGGTTGAGAGGGTCTTCTTTAACAATTATTCACGGTTTGAAACTCAGCAACTACATATTTCATTTTAGCTTGTCTTAATCATTTAATAAAAACTTATACACAAAGTATTTTAGTATCTACACATACTAAAAATCTAGAACATAAAACATCAATTAATACTTGAAAGGACACACTTCCTCTTATTTCCTCATTTTTAAACGGTTTGTATTTTACTAACGGGTTAGTTCGTTAATTATTTCACATTTTTTTCTTTATTATTAAATCAATTCATATTTTTATTTGATTTTGTTCAATTCTTTACTAATTAATTAAGATTTTATTTTTAAAAATTTAATTAATGGTTTATATTTTATTAATCAACGATTCATTAATGAACCTTAAATCCGTAACTAAACGATGAACAAGTTCATGGATTTTGGTGACAATCTAAAAACTTCCCAAATCCATAACTAAACAATGAACATATCAGTTCATATAATCCGATCAAAATTCATGGCGCGTGTTAGGCATATGCATGAATTAGTATGTCATTATTCTGTTAATTTATCTGAAAATATGATCAATGTGACTTAGTTTAACTTTTCTAGAATTGAAGAAGGTTTGCTATTATTATTATTATTTCAATCTCCCATGACATATTCATAATCCTTTGATGATATTAATAATAGTTAAATTATCCCCTCGGTAATAATATTTACTAAAGTATAAACAAAAAATTGCATACATGAAATATTTTTCTGTGTATTACAATTTTCTACATCTATGATCCATCTGATCTGATACATATATGGTGTGATCTGAAGAAAAAATTGTCTAAACAGGTGAAATATAGTTAATATATATCAACATGAATCACAATTATGATAAGTAATTATTAAAAGAAATAAAATATGGTATAAAGGTATATAGTGTTCGCATATTCTCCATTAACCCTTATTTAAATTTCTAATTTAGAGACTAAAACACAAAAAATGTATCCAATCAAGAGAGATCTGATCAAGATTTAATTACACCATTTAAATCAAATTATATTAAATTTAAATATTTATAATCTTTATAAGCATTGTATTAGTTTCAATTTTTGTAATGACATTTCTGCGGTCCAAAATGGCTGTGGTCCCATTTATTGAAAGTATAATTAAATTAAATTGGTACTCAAAAATATAAAACCACAGATCTGCTGTCACAAAATTTACTTATATTATTCTTATAAATGATTTAAAGTATATAGTATCTTATGACCTATACAAATTCCATGGATACTACATAGATATTATGTTTGTTTTTAAAAAGAAAGTTTAGAGTGTTCCTTGAGATTTTGGATCAGATTTATGGATGATAAATTGATAATCTTGCCTACAATCCCTTAGACATGGGTCTGGTTTGAGTTAAGCCGTCGAACCGGCGGTTCCCAAACCGTAGGTTTAGATTTGCCGGTTTCACCAAACCGACGGTCAACGGTTTAGGTTCAGGTTTAGGTTTGGGGTTTGGTTAATTTTTTAGTTTTTTTAATTTTTAAGGACCGTTTGATAACCGCCGGTTTGGTCCGGTTTTCTTTTTTTTTTTACAAATCCCAAGTTGATTTTTCCTGGTTTAGGTTAAGGATCCAAGTCTACAATCATCGATGGTTTTCAGATAATTTGAACCAAACGAACGGTTAAAACTCGATAAGATGAGTTTGGAATTGAACTTTTTGTATAGGCTCATTGCACATGTTGAAGGAACACATATCCCGTGTATTCGGGTTTTCCTTCTCCATTTCTTATGTATAATTTGTTTTCATCTCCCCGCTACGGAACCAAGGTCGAAAAGATTGAAAAAAGAATTAATTAGGGAAATGGGACCCCTTAAAATTGTTTTTAATAAACTAGGCCTCTATATAAAAGAAAGAAAAAGTAGGTGTGGAAACTAGAAAATAGGGGCAATAATTTCTTTAATTGAAATGATGGTGATTAGATGTTTACTTTTAGTTTAAATATATTTTTTACATGTTTACCTTTTATTTTTTGTTAATGTAGCTAGTTTGATGAAATTTTTAAGTCTATGAATGTTTAATTTTTTTGGGTGACATTGTTTTCGTTACCCAGATATGAATTGTAGTATTTTTCTCATTATTGGGTATATGCTTATTACTTTTTGTGGTATGTTTCTTATTGTTGAGTATGCTTAAAGTGATATTTTTGGGTATGTTTTATGGTTATCCAAACTGTGTTACATGGACCAAATGTCATTTGGTATTGATATTTGGGTACAATATCGATTTGTGTAAATTTTGGTTATGACAAATTCAAATTGGGTATGCTTTTATACGTGTATTTTAATATATTTCTTACTATTAAGTATATAGTGATATCGTGAGTATGTTTTATGCTTACCCAAAATGTGTTATAATGATCAAATGTCAAGCGAATTTTTGGGTAATGATCAAATGTCATTTGATATTGATGTTTGTGTACAATATCGACTTTTGAAAATTTTGGGTATGAAAAATTTAAATTGGGTATGGATTTTGTATTAAGTGATGTTTAAATTGGGTATAAATATAAAATATTATCCAATCTATGGATATTGTTTTATTTTGATATTTGATTTATTGGGTATGTTGTTTTCGAATATGTTTATGTACTTTGACAAATTAATTTTTGGGTATGATAGTGACATTATTTGGGTAAGCGAATTTTTGGGTAAGCGGATTTTTGGGTAAGCAAATTTTTTCTGGGTAGAGGGCTGCGTATTTTGGCCTCAAATTTACTCCAAATGTCAATCAAAAGTGTCAGCACTCACATCAGCCATCACTCATTAGTCATCACTTTTGTCAACTTTTTGTACTATTTATGAATTAGTCTAGTAAAGTAGGAGCCCTATTTTTCAATTTGTAATTGATAGACCCTAAATTTCAACTCTATAGTGTAAAAAGCCCTAAATGTCAATTCAGCCTTGAAAAAATACCTTTTGCGGTTGTGATTTAGGTTGAAGTCCCATCGTATGGATTGGTTCGGATAAATGGTACTTATTATGGGTCGGGTGATGGAAGTGATACAATCACCTATCAATCGTCTCATTAACATTCGTAGACGGAATATATTACAACAATACAAACTTTTAAAAGAGTATAATTCTAATTTAGAGGCTAAAAACAAACAAAACTCCCATCAAAAGATATTTGATAAAGATTATTTACAGAATTCAAATCCTATTAATTTATAAAATTGGAAATTTATTGTTGTTGTAAGTAATGTATTGTTGCAATATTTTGTAATGAAAAATTATGCGGTCCAAGTGTTTGTGGTCCAGATTATTTTATAATTAATGCAATTATTTTAAATGCTAAATAGCTCATGGAAATATAAAACCATTCATTTGAGGTTTCTACAAAGTTCATCTTTATAAATGAGTTCATAGCTAGGACAATTAACAACACGAAGATATCTCACCTGATATAATGTTTTTGATACAATCACGATACATAAAGGGCGTACGTGTTTGGAGATAATAAATTTTCATTTTAAAAGTTGGGGACATTTTGAGTACAGTTGTTCATATTCATGTCAGATCGAGCTTTATAAAATATTAATCCCATTTATCCGGGCATGATTGGGTTGGACCGGGTTACCGAACTTGTAATGGATGTCGTATCCGCGCCGAACGGGCTTGCGAATACCCGTCTTCATTTATATATAAGAATTTTACAAAAGTTTAAGATATTTTATGTAAAATATATTCAATGAATTATAATTATACTAAATTTGTTATATTTATACTTAATATTTATAATATATAAGTTTATATTTTTACCCAGACCGGTTGACCGGGTTTTTCGGCCCGGTCGGACCTAGAGTGGTCCGGATCCGATCCGTTGGGTTTGGTGGGCCGGACTTTTCGGTCCGATCGGGCTTCTTTCTCTGTTATACCCGTCCGTTTTTTAGGCGAACTGTCCAAATATAACAAGGTATAATCTTGAGGCTGATATATAAGGCCGGTGAACTACTCATTATATTCTGAATTGGTTTAATGATGAAATTTCACCGAATTTATTTGTTGAGTTTGGTTCTAGCGTACATGTACGCTGATATACACACGATTCTTACTCTATGTTTCATCTGTATCAAACTTTAATAGTACGTCCAATTAATCTACACAAACGCACGTTATTTCATCCTAAAATCAATCGGTCATAAGCATATACATCAAGCTCGCATACATCATATATTTGATGAGAGGCAATATACTCACGTATCGATTCGACAAACTTGTACGAGTATTTGTGCATGTTGTTGCGTAGGCATGAATAAACATATATCATAGGATTACGCGGAGTCTCGATTAAAACATTTGCTGAACCCGGTTTTATGGGAAAAAATATTAATTAGAAAAAAGATAAAAGAAATGACAGATGTAAAGACATGCGTACGACACGTGTAAACCTAATTAAGAATCGCATGAGAAAGCAGAGATGCCCAATCTCACATTAAATCCGCCAAATGACAAAAATCATTCCCAATGAAACACAATTAATTAAAATCAACAGAATGTCACTAACTATTAATTATTTTTAACCCCTGATTATGCTTTAATTGTATGCACATTTGTTTCAATTTGTACGTCTTATTGTTATTTTAATATTATTTTTCTAAAATTACAGATTAAATATTCTAAATTTATAAATAAGTTCAATTAACTAATTTGTTCTTTAAAAAAAATATTTGAACAACTATTCTAAATTAAAGAAAAGTTTTTTAATGGAATTATTTGTATTAATGTGAATGTCTCCGGCTATACAAATAAATAAAGAGGCATGTGATAAACACGAGTCACACGACGCTCATCCACCATTTTCCGACAAAAATTGTAGTCCGACGGTGCAAAACGAAATCTCACGGGGAAGCTGGCTCAATATGGTTGGACGCAATTGGAGGCCGTCGGTGCAGAAAATTATTTTTTTCAAATCCGAACAAAATTAACGCAATTTCAAGATAAATTTTGAGCAATGTCACTTTTTTTTCTTAAAAAAAAAAAAGAGGCAGCGTATGACGACGGTCGTTGCGTACTCAGAGAGTCGGAGTGTGAGTTTCGTTGTCCGTTAGATTAGTACAAAATTACATGATACATCTTAAAAATATTATGATCATTTGTGCAACAAAATATATAATTACGAAACTATAGAGGATAAGTATTCGAGAAACACAAATATTTATTTTCAAAACTAATTAAAGCTATAAATTTGTAAAATAATAATTGAATGTACATTATACTTGTGATTATATAATTTATTAAATTTGCATAAACGATTTTGTTTAAATGATGATAGAAATACAATACCATAAAAATATCAATCAAAGTCTATATACCCTATATTTTCATAGTGATAAATTATACATTTATTAATATATTATGATTATTTTTTACGTGAAAAGTATATTTGGCGTCGCACACGAACATATTTTGGTGTGCAATTAAGTCGAAAACTGAAGCGAGAATTGCGACAACATTAATGTTGTGTGGCTACGACTGTCGTTTTATCTTCAACCCATACTAGAGTATAATTCTAACTCCCAAAATATCCAATAAATAAAAAAAATGATGATATATATAAATAGTTAATTAACTCATTTGAGCTATTTGTCTCGTTGACTGAACATAAGAAGACAAGTGAGAGATGATTTTATAATGCTTGTTCTGGACGAGATTCAAACTATATACTATAAAGACATAAGTTTTAACGAGTTAGTTTATTAATATATAAATGTACATAGGGAAAATAATAATGCTAATAATATAACATCGTGCTTCCCAATAACTAAGTGATGATAAACCCTAAATCTCGATCTCGTCGCCATCTTCGTGTCTTAATTATGTCAAATTTGTCATGCATCTCCTATCTGTGCGTATCTCTAAGTGTCTAAGATTTTTTTTGCATATGTTTAATTGAAGTGGTGAAATGAAAACCGAATAAATTGATTAATTGAAAGGAAAAGAAACGAGAATGATTGAATTACTTTTATATAAAAGACTATTAAACAAACAATGTAATTAACGTACTGTATATGGCGTTGGATGTTTTGAACGATTACACTTAAAAGGTCTAGGTGAATATATTGATATGTTTTGAATGTTATATTTCGTAGATTCATTGAGAGAGTCGAGAGGAACGAAGTTTCTTGATGTTTGGGGTCTTGGGTTTGGAATGGGAGTTTCATTCCGCGGTCAACGAGTTTGTGTAGGGTTGTGCAAAAATGATCCGGACCGGACCTGATTTTACCTGTCAGGTCCATATTATTTGGTAATTCTAGTCCCGGTTCGTTCCTTGTCCAAGACCGGAAAAACCGGAGAAAGCGGGTACGGACCGAGTATTTCTTTATTTTATTTTTTAAATTCATGGGCGGCCTTTATCCCGCTCCTATCCTTTGTCTCGTCCGGCGGAGTTGTAAGTTGTAAGCCCCGCTTCCTGTCATTTGTCCCGTCCTTCTTGGCTTCCAGAGTTTCTTGCCGGCTGGCCCTCTCGGGATCGCCTCTCTTCCCGAGTTTCTCTTCCTCATTCTCCAAATGCATTGGAAAATAAATTTTCGAATCCGGTCCAGACTTTGATCCAACATTAAGAAAATTTCGGTCCATCGGTCCGGTCACGAGCCTAAATTTGGGGGTCAAGAGGGACGAAATAAACTCTCGCCTAAGGTCCAGAGGGTGGAGTCGTCTCTAGTTCATATAGTTTGAGTTATTTGTCATCTACTTTGGTATTTGGTTATTGGTTCGATCTGCTAGTTGGTCACCAAATATTATTCGTAAGATTTCGGTCCTTTATATATTATTTTTGTTACTTGTAATCCAAAAGTCTTAAATAAAAACTCTTTAAAACAACACAACCTATTTGCTTAACTACTACACACAAGTGTGCGATTTTGTGTGTTGATCGAATTCCGTTCTTTCTAATATTTTGCACAACGTCTAATACATGACACCGAGGGTTTATTAACCCAAACAACACTTGACGGAATGCATCGATATAACTACGATATAGCGTTACGAAACTTATATTTTGTTTTATAAGAACAATTATAATTATAAGTACAAATTAGTCTTACTAAATCACGACCAATAATAACTAAAATGAATCTAGTTCATTTTATGTGTACTGTTCATCAATTAGAGTCTGCGTTGATCATTAAGGAATGCATATCATTATTTATAATAAACCTTATTATATATCTTTCATTTCAAATGCTATGAACAAAAGTTTAAGAAGGTAGACAAAAACTAATTAATACATAATGTTATAAAAAAAACATCCATATGCATGTATTATATAATATTTCATCCGATCACAAAAAAATAAAGTTTATCATTAATATGGTTTTTAAGAAAAATATTAATAACTTTAAATAAATAAACCACAATTGTATCACTTATTATGGAGTAATATGAGCTGTTGATTCACTTACATTCAACCACATCATATAATGATAAATGATTTATACAAGGTGCGATGACGATTTTGCAATCTTTAAAAGGTATAGGGAAATTTGATCATTTGAAAATTTGTTTTCAAAAGGGAGGACGCGATGTTATTTTTGTAACTTTCATGATTAAAAAATGTAACAATTATTATCTCAGTTTTTCATTTTAGTTCAATTCGTTCAAAAGTTTATAATATCAGTTATGGTTTTTTTCAATAGTTAGTTCATGTATTGTTTTATTAATTGAGTAGTTATGTTTTTATTCATTTTTTTAGTTGTATACATTTGAACTAATAAAACAAAATGTGCAAACTAATAATAGACTATCGTCAAACTAATGATACCTAATTTTGAACTAATATTATAATAGTTTATATTTTTATAGTTATACTTATTAGAATACTTTTATTATAATATTTTTAGTTCAAAATATATATTCTGTTTGTTTAAATTGAGCGTTCAATTAGTTTAACCAACATGCGTTATAAAAACAATTTGAAAAAATATATAAACTATAAGTATAATGTAATTTGAACCAATAGACTAAAAAAACTGAAATAAAAAAAAAGTAATAAAATACATTAGATCGATTAAAAAAACGATAAATATGACTATTTAATGTTATCAATATGTCGAATATATTTAAAAGATTACATGCATGCGCAAATATGTATCAAGCTTGCTTTCCTGGTTTCACGACTGATTTGTTTGTTGTTTACAGTTCGGAATTAAATTCGGCCAATATATTATTATTGAAAATAGTCCACAAATAAGAAAAATACATATGAAATCATTTAATTTGGTCAACAAATTTAAAATTTGATGTATTAAAGAAAGCTATCGAGTTACTGTTCGAGATTAAACACAAGTGCAATCAACAGTGTTAAATTTTACTCTACTGTACTCAATTTAATCGAGTTTACCCCTCAACAGTTGTGATTTTATGTTGTTATTTTTTTTTTAAAGAATGTACTGTATTTGTAATTTCCGGTCCGGTCCGACTTTCCGGTCTAGTCCAGATCTGCACACTCCTATGTATAATATGATACACACATGGTATTGCATTTCGTGTTGCAGAAGATAACATTGTCGGTTTTTAGCTCATACTAACATGAAAAACTCTTAATTTTGACGATATCCTATCCTATATTCCTAGTAGTATGTCTGTATGTTGAGGACTTTTTTTTTTATAATGGAAAGCGGTTCGATCTCATAGATGGCGCGGCGATTATTGGATCGAAAGGCCGATAAGAATCGGCAGACGGACTAACCGTCATGAAGGACCACAACAAATGAGAAAAAGAAAACACAAAAATACATCATAAAAACCCGAAAGTAGGGACGTCTTCAGGGGAAAGCAAAATGATCCAATCAGTTGGAAGTGACGAGCATGAACGTTCATCTTCGAAAAAAGTACACAGGGAGAAATCCTGAGAAACAACCGGAAGTGACGAGTATGTTGAGGACCTTTGATTGACCTACTAAAATTTTATAACGTAGTTTTAGTGCATGCGAAAGTGCAAAACTTTGAAAGTATATGTTCATGCATAATTTATCATGATATCAAAGTTTTTTTTTTTTACGATATCATGGTATGTTCAATTTGTTATCACCCGGCATCAAATCAAAGGGTGAACGATGTAGTCGCATGGGGGACATACGAAACCTCACATTATTGACCCACCATAATTTCTCAAAAATTGAGAATGCACGTTCTGTTATAATCCAACACAAACGGATTATAGATTGTGGATTGTGTGCATACGAACGTACATTTGTGTTAGACTCAAACTCAACAAATAAGCCCAACGTGATTCTATCTTGAAACCGGCCAATTTGCAATAAGGAGCAATAACAAGACTCGAAATACCTCAGTAAAACTTATTATTTTAACACTATCGTAACTCAAAAAACTCAAAGATATTACTTTATTCCCAACCCTAATTAAGTATTTAGATGAAGGTACGTATATCCATTAGATCGATTAGACCAAAATATTTGGGAACTATATAGTGTTTTTAGTGTGATAACGTAATATTTTGTGATACGAAGTAAAGAAAATCAAAGGGGATAACTTATTATATAAAAAGACAAAGATTAAATGATAAATGATGAGCTAAGCAATACTTAAAGGTCATTAAGACAAAGATTAATCAAAGTTCGTGCCGCCACGTTCAATAAAAATAATCATCAAACACTAATTACCTAATTAGCAATCAAAAAAGGCAATGATCAATGATATAGTCTATATTGTGTAATGTTAATAGTTGGTCCGCTCGGTAATGTAAGGGTACGTAGATGATGTAGTACATATTGTGAAATGTTAACAGATGATTATGGATCCGTTTGGTAACATAAGGTTATGCAGATGAAGATGAAAATGAAGAGAATTATTTAGACTAAGAATTAAGGAGATGAGATTGGTTAAGGAGATGAATATGAAAATAAGTGAAATAAGTATTTAATAAAATGAAATTTTAGCCTAAAATAATGAAATTTAGAAATTATTTCGTAAATTCCATAATCTAATCCCTTCATCTCCTTCGTCCTCTTAGCAAACGAGATTAAAAATATAATTTCGTAGCGTATATTTTTATAATCTTAATCTCCTTAATTTTGGACTCAACCAAACACAACCTATGAATAATTGAAGGATTATTGGGCAAATACAAATGATCTATGTGTAATTAAACTCAAAAGGGCATGAGATCAACAATTAAGATTGAGGATTAGCTGTTTGATGAGTAATTGCACATGAAAGAAACCAAAGAATCTGACCCTTCAGGTTTTGTTGTTGTTGTTGGAGGTTTAGTATAATTGTTTTTGGAATTTGGACAATTATATTTATTGGTTGTGTATTTTTGAAGTGGATTCGGTACTAATGTAATTTCGATCTGGATACATGATCATAAAAAACCGGTGATTGAGGTTGGACCGAATAATAATATTTTTTTTTAAAAGCTAAAAAAACCTAGGAGAAAGAGATTAGTCGAATTCTATTCGACCGAAATTCCGATCCCGGTCCATGTTTCTGCAAATTTTGGTCCGTACTGGACCCAAAGTACCCGGTCATGATTTTTAAAATTTTCGGTCTGAACCAATTATTAAGTGCACGTATGATATATCCCTAACTCACCTTGCAAAGGCATGTTGAGATGATAAAGTTAGTTACTCTTAATAAGGATTGATTTTTGGATGGAATCCGCTGAGTTTATTTTATATGCACACGATCTATGATCTCCAGTTCATGTTGGATTTTAACAGGATATCAAAACAGTTGGTATGTTCAATCCGTTTCATGATCCCAAATGATGTAACTTCTCCGTTGATTCAAATCATATTCCCGTGATTCACGGATCGTTATGATATAACGAAATTAACTCCGAATTCATACAAAATACAACACACACGATGATCATGGGTGTGTTCGGTGTTAATACTAATTTATGAAATTTACGATACTTTTGAGAGATTTTGGATTCAAGACGGTCCTGAAGTTTCATAGGTCAATTTAGTCATGTTTTAATTTTATGGGCATCTTTTTGTAAATATTTTCGATCCGTGACTAAGTTTTCAATAAAAAAACGCACGTGAGACATTATACTGAGGGGCCGATAATTGACCAATAATTTATTTCTTACGTGTCACTTTCTTTTTTGACTTTCTCTTGGGCCTTGCTGACGGTACTCTCGATCATTTTGAGTATATTTCTTTTTCCAAAAAAATAATGCTGTTTATCAACAAAATACTATATTTGATAAAATATACAGATTATATATATAATTATATATAATTATCTATACGTGTTTATATTTTCACATTTATTGTATTTCAACTACATTATATATATGAAAAATAATTAAAGGGTAATTATTCATATGGTTCATGGATTTACAAACATAGAATTTTAAAACATGATTCATGATTTATAAAATCCTATATGTTTTAATAGAAGATTAGTGTCCGGATCAGTCTGGATCGTACCGTAATATCATAAACCCGAACAGACCGTTAACACTTCCACATGTCAAAGGTTGATATAGACGGACCGGAAGAGCGGGGTCGTGTGCATACGAGCGCACATGCGTATTATGCCGAAACCCAGCACATAAATCCGGCGAGGTTCCATCCTAAAACCAATTTGCAATAGGAAGAGTAGTCCACCGATCTTATATACTAGGCTCGGAGTGAGCCCATCTTTTGAGGTGGGACCTTATTATCTTCAACACCACATACCAAAAGTTAATGGACTGAGCTATGACATAGAATTTGCAAACATGATTCATGATTTATAAAGTCCTAGATATTTTGTTTGGATTTAATCTGGTGCTACTCGTATCATCTCCATATATCTTTTTAAGAAAATGTTAAAAGTGAAAAAATGGTCTCTGACCGGACCAAAATATTATCGCCTAAGATCGGATCGTAATTTTCAATCAGATCTAAATTTGTACCGTTTTAGCTGAACTTGCATCCGAAAAGACTATAACCTAAAATGATACGAAGAAAGCAATTTAAGAAATTATAGGAGGATTGCCTTGTGATAATTTTGAATTTTTACATTCATTTATTATAATTTGTGTATGTCAATGTTCTGCATTTTTATTGAAGTTAAAAATTTTTTTTCAATAAGTCAATTTATTATAATATTTATTATAACAAAATTACTTACCTAGTGGTCCATGAAGGTGTGACAAAAACTATAAATACAGCGAAGATAAATATTTTTTCTTAGCCCATCAAAAAACAAAATTTATTTCCAAAAATAATAATTTTAATCATCCTTTCATATGCATGCACGAACGTGCATGCTCTCTTGCTACTTGCTACTCATTTAAATTCAATATAAATAAACAAGTCATGTAAAATTTATATATAAGGCTTACTTATATAACAATTTTATTTTATTTTTTATTATTTTTAAATGGTTTCTTAGTTGTAGCTAGCTAGGGCCTAACTGTATTACGATTATCGAGGTTTATCCTCTATTGCATCGAATCGAGTTTTGATATGATCGTGTTTAGTTTCATGGATGGCTCGATGATTACTTAACTTTTGACACATGAAAAAAAACTCAATGAACCCAAATCATCATTTAGGATGATGTAAAAGTCGAGTTTTAATGGAATTATTTTAGTTTATGTAAAATCAAGTCGAGTAAATTTAAAATTTTGATTTGAGTTATCTAAACGATCTAGAACTAAACATGAATGACTCGATTTCTATATCAATCCTAGTTGAACCATAACTTTTAATTCATTTGGAAGGAAGATCACAACTCATTGATCTACTAAGAACATCATGATGATCGTAGATCATTTTCAACTAAGAACCACTACTACATTTCTTGCCCTAAGGTAACATTAAACATGTAACATTGTTTAAAACTATTACCTATCTAGTTTCTTGTAACATTTTATAAACTAAGTAATAAAATGTTACATTTTTATATACAATGGTAACACTTTTATAAATTTTGTAACTCTTTTTCTATAGTAACAAAAGGCGGAGTCAAATCTAACACAATTTTTAGCAAAAATTTTGGGGGGAATTTTTTTGGACCCCGCGCCAAGGATATTAAAAAAGACTACAGGCTCTTTGTCTTCCACTTTGTCCTCGGTTGAGGCTTCTCTCCATATCAAAACCTAGCCTCAACCGACTGTAAAGGAAGAACAGGCAATCGCCTCTTTCAACGGCCTTCAAATCGCCACCATAGACTCTTCCATCATCAACCTGACGACACCGGATTCCAACCTCGTTGTCGGCGGCTTCTTCTCGCGGCACCGGATTTGTCTTCTCCCTTTGTCATAGTCCGTATTCGCCAGGTACTATGCTTTGCCTTTATCTTCTGGATTCCGTCAATGTAAAGCCATGTCCTCCTTCTTTGGGTTGGATCGACTCCGTCTGAACGGACTCAGGCCTTTGGGGTATGCTTTTCAAGCTCCTATTCCTTTCTTTCTCCATTTTACTATCCCAAGCTATGTATTTGTGACAATTCGTTTTCTAGGGTTTCATATTCTCCTTCAAATTTTCATCTCCTCTACTTTCTTTGATTACAGCTTCTCCCTTCCGACTCTTGGAGCTTTGGACTCTTCAGTCGCTTCATACTCTTGGATGGAGCAACTCCACATCCGAATTAGGTAAATACCATTGATTTAGCTGGATGTTGAAGCATCAATCATGTATGATAATTTGGTTTAAACTTCGGGATTCTACGATATTAGTAAGGGTCTTTATGATGTCTAATTATATTACTTATGTTACTTGAGTAGAAAATTCTCAAAAATTTTATGTCCCTAAAGGTATTGAAGTTGGACTGGAATTTATGACATTAGATCAGGTGGACGGACCAAGTCAATATAACCCAAGAGTAGTTTATTCAACCTTATTTTAAGAGTCATGATCAAAATCTTACAGATAGAAATGATCATCCTCTAATTTTGTTGTATTCTAATATTTTCTTTTACTGTGGAAAATTTTTGCTTTCACCTACCTTTTTGAGGTCCATGTCCATCCTGGACTCCAAGTAGTACATGAGGTGTTTGTAAGGCTACAAGCCTGCAAGCCTACAACGTGGTGCGGAGTAGGGAAATTTTACTTGATTTAATCTTTTTGAATGCATTTTTAGTTACTGAATGAATATATAATTTTTTAGACCCTAAGTAGGGAAATAAATTTTAGCATGAATGAAAACATCTTGTTTGATTGCCTACTTTTTCTGTTTCGATAGTACTTTGTCTCCGTCAATATGAAGTTTGTTTCTCTGGGCTCTGTGTTATTTATTATACGGTATTTGACTATCTGCGCACATTCACACTTCTTGTTATAGGGGGTGAGTCCACAATAGACAATTGTTAGATTCTTCACACTAAGGTGAACAAATATAAATCACACAAAGTGGTTGAACCAAGAATATTGCGGGCTATTCATGTGATGTGAAGTTCAATGGTATGTCTGCTTGTTTAACTTTGTTAGTTTGGATATCAATATATTCCTTGCTCTTGAGATGAGTGATGTCAAACAATTGATCTACTAAAGCAAGACAATTTACTTCTATGGAAAAACAAAATGATGAAGCCTTATATTTATATGCTGCAGGTGCGGTATTTGCTTGTTTTTTAACTTATTGCATTTTATTTCATTGAGTCATTGATTTTATGCATTCAAGGAGTGTTAAGAGGGTGTTTGACTCTCATTATTGGAGCCGTTAGTCTTTGAGGGATCGGAAATGGATAGAATCCTCCATTCAATAAAATTTCGTTGGGTTTACAAATGCTCTCGTTATATATTTACTATCACGTAATGCTCAATTATTTTTGGTGCTTTATGAAATTTGGGGAACCACTAATCATCCTACTTGGATTTATATGAAACTTGTTTCCTTGTCACATTTGTTTTATATAGAGGTGTTGGATATGTTAATCTACATGGTTGTACAGTTAATTGAAAAGGTTAAGAATCATGACTCACTGTTTCTAATGGAAAATATATTTTGTTGCACAACTTCAAGAGTTAGTTGTACAGTTAATTAAACATTGGAATCTGATGATACCCCATACGAAGAGCGTCTTCAATTTGAATTTGTAATGTGTAACATTTCAGCCACAATGGATGAAGTGACAATTCCTGGGGCTCTTGCCCATGATTTAATAGAGCATGTAACCTTGTCCCTGTTGGAGAGTTATTTGATATGAAGTCCTTGATTTGTTAGCCTATTTCCATATCACTATCAATGTTGTTAACAACAATATTGTAGCATCCTATCTTGTACTTCATTTGGGTTAATATTGCAACCATTATAAGGGTTAAATTTCATAATTTTAATTTCCATATTTGCAGTTCCTATCAACGAAACTTCCAATTGTTGATGCAAGGATGGACTTCAATATTTGAAATAATACTCTTTTCGTCTGCTAGAATTTAGTTGCTACATGAGCTGATTCATCTTCACTTGGACTCTCTCTAGATATGCCAATGGTGTATTCTCTAGATATACTTTCTCTTTGTTACAGGAGCACATTTGAAGAGCAACATAAACAACTACTAAACGGGAACAAATCAATTGAACGGGAGCAAGTCGATTGAAGAACGATTCCTACCATAACTTTCTTGTACATATGCTAACAGTAGTTCACCATATTTATTCCAATGTAATAGTTAATTTGTTCGATAGTTTCCAATATATTGTACAGTTTAAATGTTTATTATAGCAATCCTATTTTAACAAAATATAATGTAATAGTAACACTTTTAAAGAAGATAACACATTTATTAATTGTAACGATAATTGCAATATGTAACAAAATTTATAAAAGGTAATAGTTTTTGTTAAATGTAATAGTTATGGTTTCAAATGTAACACTTTATTCGGTTGGTAAGAAAATATTACATTAGTGTTAAAAAATGTTACAACAGCTCAAATGCAACGGCATCAAATGTACTGGTTCAAAAATGTTACCTTTTAACGTAATGTAACATTTATTGATGATAATGTAATATTTTTAGGTGATACAATAGCAGGTGAAATGTAGTAGTGAACACCGCTCCCAACCTCCTCTTACCAAAAACACTCTTAGAAACCTTTTGATATAGTTAACTAATGCGATGCATCATATCGCTAAACTACTTTCTCATTATCGATTAGTTTTAACTTGCAATCTCACTGATCTTATAGACTTAGATATATATTCTCTATACGCATACACACTTTCGATCATCACTAATTGACATTTTACTCGTATATTGAGCTTAAAACTAACGTGTATGTTCACCGAAATAGACGTCGGATTCATTCTAGATTGAATGAATCTCAAACATGTATAAAGATATATACTTTCTTGTTCCAAATTTGTTCAATTCTTATAATACATGAATTTGAGCAAGTAAATACGTATAAATAAACATATATTACGTAGTCTATAGTATTATTTTTCCATGGTCGTGTGTCACCACTACTCTTGGTCGGATGTATATAAGATTAATATTATAATTTAAGTATACTTACCTAACTATTAATCACAGTCCACTTGCAAAGTACAACCTATATGTGTTCGATCACTAGATCTAGCTTAGAGAACAACCATTAAACTCGATATTTCATCAATTCTTTATGTTGTTACTTTTTTGACTTTACAAGATTATAAATTTATACTTTATATTATATAATTAACCATAATTTAACCAAAGATCCGTACATTTATTATCATCATCTTTCGTGTTCTAATGAAATGGACCACCTCTCTAGTTTTCTATGTTATGTGTATTATTATATTATTTCTCTCATATGTGTGTGACATTGATTTTAAAGTTTTACTTATGTCTATAGTTTGTTAAAGTCCGATGCAGATGGATCGATAGAGTGGGGTCGTGTGCATACGAGCGTATATGGTATTAGGTTCAAACCCAACACATAAATTCGGCGAGGTTTCATTCTAAAACCAATTGGCAATAGGAGGAGGAGTCCACCGACCTTATATACTAGGCTTGGAATGTCCTCATCTTTCGTTTTGGAAACTTATTATTTCCAACACGCCCCCGCAAGTGCAACTAAAGGATATAGATCGAGTTGCGCTTGTCCACATGTTAGGATCGCAAGCCGAATTGAGGGTAACCGCTCTGATACCATGTCAAAGTCCGATACAGACGGACCGATAAAGCGGGGGTCGTGTGCATACGAGCGCACATGCGCATTAGGCACAAGCCCAGCACATAAACTTGGCGAGGTTCCCGCTTAAAACCAATTGGCAATAGGAGTAGTAGTCTACTAACCTTATATACTAGGCTTGGAGTGTCCTTCCCATCTTTCGATGTGGAAACTTATTATCTCCAACATAGTTGTCTTGTAAATAGGTTTGTTTATTGGCGTAGGACTGGACCAGATATGGATCGGAATTACGCTTTCTGGGTGAACTTAGATCGGAACCGGTTATTCTGAAACACCCGGCACGAGCAATTTTGCAATGGTCCGGGTTTTTATCTAGGCCTTTTATACTTTCAAAAGGCGGGCTAGGACTTTCACCATACATTTTTAACAAAATTTTAAAAGTACAAACACACTCAACTCGTTTAGTAACTGAACGAGTTAGAGTTGAGTCAAAATCGAGCTTAATAGCTCGACTCAATTTTTTGCGTTAAAGTGATATACTGATATACTAGCCGGTTGATCCAAAAGCATGCAATTATCAAACGATTTCAATCCAATAGAACTAATAAAATTATTCATATTCAACTCATTTAAAAAGTGAACGATCTCAAGTCGAGTTGAATCTTGTGCCTCACCTCGGCTCATATAACATCTCGGACCAGACCAACATTTTTCTAACAATGTTGTTAAATTAATAAAAATAACTCTCACATTTTAACATTCTAACCTATTATTTTGTAGTGTGATCAAGTTTATACATCTTTTAACATAAATAAATAGAGAAAATTGCCTAAACAATACCTCATCTTTTAGGCTAACTAAATTTTAGTACCCGTCATTTAAACTATCAGAACAATACCTCACCTATTGAGCTTAATCAAAGATTAGTATCTAGATTACTATTCGCACGTTAAGTAAACAATGCGATGTTAAATATCAGGGGCAAATTTATCCGCCTACCTTAGGCAAAATTGTCCACTTACCTTATATATTTAACACCGATCTGTTAAATTAACGTGTGAACATTAATCCAAGTACTAATCTTTGGTCGGTCTTAATATATGAGGTACCGTTCTAATAGTTTAAACGACGAGGTACTAAAGTTTAGTCAGCCTAAAAGATGGGTACAGTTTAGGTAATTTTCTCAAATAAATAATAAAAAAATATTTAAATCCGGTGTATTACTCTTAGTTATTTAATAATTTTATCAAAGATATATAACTAAAATTAAATATATTTTATTTCTATAAAATATCTCGTTAGCCATCCCATAAACATATCCAAAAAAAAAAGTTAATAAATAATGAAAATCCACGTGGCAGATTGTTAACTCTGCGTGGATCCGAGTAGATCCCAAACAGGACAAGTAGCTATTAATTAAGATTTTTTAATTCATAATCACACGTAATAATACGATTATTTATTTATTTATTTTCTTTTCCTAATTCAGAAAAAATAATTAATATATTTGGTTGAAATTTAGTAATTTAGAAGATCGCGAGAGACATGGAGAATGTGGTCGTAATACGCGGAGAATCTTTTAGATATACAGGGATAAAGATTAAAAGGTATGTAATTTTTTTTAATTAAAACATAATTAAATAAAATAATGGCAAAAAAGTAATTGAAGGAATAACGTCACGTGCGGGAACGAGTTATGATTGACAACAACCAATTGATGGATTACACGTGTCAACAGAGTTCTGATTGTAATCCCGGCATCACGTGGCGATGAGTTCAGAACATTTGCATAATATTTCCACTACTTCTCATATTACCATAAATTAATTGGGTGCTAATGGATGTTTAATCTTGTAAAATTAAATAAATAATAATAATAAAAAGGATTATATCAACTTTGAAATCTTTTTCAAATCCAAAATATTATAAAAAAATATTTAAATAAGCATGATAAATGAATTGATAAGTTTGTTTATATTCTTTGTCAATTTTACAATAATTTGGGAATTTATATTATTTAGTGTTTTTCTGAGTATTTGTATATTAAAAACACTAATCACTATTTGTTTGACTTAAACTAGTATTTTGGGATAAAATTGTATTTTGTTTGTAATAAGGAAAAAAGTTATAGGGCAATTTGCCTTTTTTGACCCAAAACACTAATTTTTAATGTAAACCGTGAAATTTATCAGTGTTTCCAAAACACGGTCTATAACATTAAAACACTAGTTTTTTTTACCATTTCTAGCACAAGTTAAATTTCAAGAAAAAAATAAAAATACATCAAAACACTAGTACTTGTGCTTATCAAACACAATCTATATTGTAGTGTAAATATGTGGTTTTATAAGTTAAATGGGTAAAACAAGAATTTTTAAATGATAAAAGATTAGTTTTTATTTAAAAAATAAATTATTAGTTGGTAAGAAATAATTAAAATATAGAAAAATGTGAGTTATCGGTGATAATGGATAATATTTTGTTAATTATTATATATTTTAAGGCCTTAGAGTAGAAATCATAATGAATAGTAACTAGAAATAATTCATTCAAACAACAATAACTACAAAGAATTCACTTAACCAACAATAACTACGAATAATACATAAAACGATATGACACTTTCGTAACAAAACTAATAATAATTACGAATTTGTTCTCATGATTACACGATAAGTCTATTCTCATATGATCTACTCTCTATATACACACACGGGTAGAATTGTTCGTCAATCCAAGATTGAACATAACTAGATCAATACTGAAAATTCATGTCCAGGTCCGGCCATCGGGCCATACCAATTTGAGCAAAGTTTTGTTATGAATATTTGTGGGTTCCCAAAATTAACCCCTTTAAAATTTTGTGGGCCGGTTTGAGCGAAACTTGAATATCCGGTCCAATAAAAATATCTTGGTTCAAGTCTGGTCCAAAATTTCAGTCGAGTCTGCATTTGAACAGCCCTAGCTACGGATATCCGAAGTACGTTTGGGTATGGGTGGACTTCGGGCCATCTAACAAGCAACAACAAAAGGCCCTTGACTTTGGGCCACTTTTCGGGCAATTTGTCACCTGCTTTTTGGGACCGGGCCGGGCCTCATCCAGTGTGGCCCTTAATTTTGGGCCTGGCCAGAAGGCCCAGTGTACGAGTGAATGTGGTGGACCATGCAAAATTTTATATTGACAAAATAATTCAACTTAATATGAACTATTAATCACAATTTTAAAATAGGGATGTTATTCGGTCATATGGAAAATTACGAAACATTCAGTGTGAGTGCGCCCAATTTTATGTTTTGGGAGAAGAAATCGCTCGGACGTGGACGTAATGCGAATGTGTCCGGACTTTGCCCTACTTAAATGCATGTTACATCACTCCTCCGTCTCTCTTTAGAAGCGATCAAAATGGGAAAAAAAATATTAAAAAATCATGAAGTTATCTAATCACACGTTGACTCCCGACGTGATTATATTGTTTCAACATCAATCACTTATTCTATATATATATATATATATATATATATATTGAAATGGTATATGAAAATCCATGTTGACCCTGCATTTCTTGAACTTATTCCATTTATCATAATCGAATATTAAACTTGTCTTTATGCTCATAATGTAATTATAGTATTCAAAACTTGAAAATAAAGCAACCTTTTGCAATGGGAATCATCTCCACAAGATAATTACATGTTGGTAGATGCTCAAAATTTGTAGTCATATACGTACGTCGAAAATTCTAGACGATTAAGAAGTGTATCCAACGAATAGATCGTCGGTGTGGTACCAACAGATTGAACTGTTACTCGTAAACATATTACTTGTTCAGGAGTTTATCGACCGTTAAAACCGTTGAGGACTTGCTTCTGTTACAAATTTACCGACAAGATAAATTATATGAAGTTTTAGAAAGATTAAACTACTAAAAAAGTATTATTAGTTTGAAATTAAATGGTTAAACTATAGAAAAAATGGTGGGTTGGCATATAACTATTCAATTTATGTGAAACTATTTAGATTTTGATAAAAAAAAAAATAATAATAACAATACCAAGACTTATATATTCCTATACATAATAACCCACCAATTTCTCTCTAATTACGATAAAACCTACACGACGAACCGCAAGATCGCCCAGAGACCAAGAACCGCGGCGATACCCGAAATAGAGCTCCGGATCCGATTCTGACCCGAATACGTATCCGCACCATACGGGTCAGTGACGTACACATTCCCCGGTCCACTCGTTATATATTCTAGAGCTGGCGGCGGCGGAGGATTCACCACCGGCGTTTCTGAGCACGGACACGACGGAGTCTTTGGTGGCGGTGGAGGCGGAGGAGGGCACGGTGGAGGAGGTGGAGGCGGGCAAGGTGGCGGTGGTGGTGGTGGAGATGGAAGCTGACACGTGTCGCATTTCACGACTGTATCAGAGAGTTTCTCTACCGCCGGTTGAATACCTTCGCCGACGGCGGTTGAAACTAAGAGCACAGAAATTACGATATAAGGCCACCATTTTTGTTGGTTTGAACAAAGCATTTTTTTTTTCTTCTTGCTTTTCGAGAGAAAATTTTTGGCCAAGATTGAAATAATTGTGGATGGAAGTGCATGTGATATGTTTATATATACACATATGTAATGTTACAAACTTACGATTACACCCATAGAACATGTGAGCAAGTCCCAAACCTTACTTCATACGATAATATTATAATCATTTCTTATAAATAAACATATTATATCCAATAACGTAAGTTACACAAACCTAATTGTCGAGTAAGGCAGAGATGTTATTCGAGTTGAACAAACATAAAATTGACAACTTTGACTCGTATATAAATGGGACGAGTTCGAGTCAAATTAAATTTTCAACTTTCACCTTGTTTAGAAAGTGAATGAGATCGAGTAGATCGGCTAATATAATATTATTGTACGGTTACTTAACTAACCTTAATTTTATCCAAAGTTAAACAGTTAGTATTCGTCTCATTTTAGAAAATAAACGAACTTGATTTTTTTTGTTAAACCGATCGAGCCCGAAAATGTTCATGTCGATCTTGTCTCTATTATTTTGATTGGTCATCTTTTTAATTATGTCAATATCAATTACTTTGTGATTTCATTTGAAAAAAATACACTTTCAAATTAATAAATTTCAAACTTTCAAAATCAAATCCTAACAAGAGACATTTGGGAAAAAATATGAGATGATAACAATTTTTTTATAAAAAAAAATATAACCATATTTATAATCATAATAAAGTTTATCTTGTTAATTTTATAACCCTTATATTAATACGGGTAATATACATCAATTCTTAATGTCCAATAAAGCTAAAGTCTTTATCAATCCCTCGTTATATTTCAAAGTTAATACATCACCTATTTCTACTTCATTTTTTTAATTAGTTAAATAAGTATTTTTGAGATTTATCTTTATTAACTAAATTTATCGTATAAATATATTTAGTAGAAATAAAAAAAATCTATTTAATCAAATTTTTTTTTTTAAAGGTGAATATGGAATATTATATTTTGGAGTATTGATTCGGTGACGTTTGGTTAGGTTTAGGTAGCGTAGGTCTTTTCTCGTGGAAGAATATTTGCATAAAAATTGCAGTTTTGCAGGGAATTGACGATTTTATTGCGAAAAATGGACATTTGTGATGTGTATTGATTGCGAATTGCATGTGGAGGTTTGTGAGTTGTAAATGACTTGGACGTTGCGTCAAGATTGCAACTTTAAAATTCCAAATAAGTAAACTTATAAATTGATATTAATCATTAGGTTCACATGTCATAATCATTTCCAATGTTTTTCCTTATTTAGATATTCTGATAGATTATTAATAAACAATTTGATTTATTAGGTTTTTTCTAATTTTGTGTTTAGTAAATGTATCCCTTGAGAGAAGAGTGTTTAGAGTTTGAGAATAAATACAAAAGATTGGGGTATATTTACTTAATTAAAACATTAAAAAGCCTAGTTACTACTCTAGTTTCTCAAAAATGCCTAGTTACCAAAATTGCCCGATTATTAATAAGTATTGTTTTAGGTATAATTTTTATTTGAGATTTCTGGATAACCAATCTCTTAATTTGAGTTTTTAAAATTTATTTTATAAAATTATCTCATAAAACTAATTTAACTAAAAGATGACAATATATTAATCGGTAGATGAGCGTGTGATTAAAAGTTATGAATATTGCAACTATACTTTTGACAGTAATTTTGCACGTATAATACAAAATTATTGTTTTAAAAATATAATATAATTAAATAAGATAAATATAATTATTATATATATATATATATATATATATATATATATATATATATATATATATATATATATATATATATATATATATAACATGAACGACAATAACTGTCACATTTTTTTATTTTAAGACTAAGTTTATAAAATTTAAGATATTTTGGGTATATTGGGTCGGTAATGGGTGTAAAACTTTCACCATTGCATGCCATCACCGTTTTTTTGAGTTTCTATCCGCATTTTAAGAATTGGGGATTAAGATATTATCGGGTGCGGGTTTTTTTGAGTTTCTATCCGCATTTTAAGAATTGGGGATTAAGATATTATCGGGTGCGGGTGAAATTGTCATCCCTATACGTACCTTATTTTGATTATATTCAGATATAATTTTTAGATCATCTTACCTTGTGTATTCTTATTATATAGTTATTATTTTTTAGTTTTTACCCACCTTATTTGTTTAGTAATTTGTGTTTTATTTTATTACATATAATGGTTAATCATTTGTATGTTAGGTGGATTACTACAAATATTTATTAATTACTGAAAATGTTATTTACTTCGACTTTTAATAGGAAAAACCTAAACCTATGAACGAATTGAACGTTGACCAATGCATACATACGTATACATGATGTAGGCATAAAGCTTCGGCCTTTTTCTTTGCAGTTGAACCAAACATAGTTGACAACTAGTTATCATTAGGTACACAAAAATCCAATGACATAATTAAATAATACTCCTCCGATTAAAAATAACTGTCATTTTAGCTTTTGACACAATTTTTTAAAAAAATATTAAATAACATAGATTTTGTAAAGTTTTTCTAAATCTTATCACTTATTTAATATTCAACCTTCTTTTAAACCAATAATAAAGATTTTAGATCTAAAATTAATCATTTACACCAATTTTCAAAAACATTTCTTATAATTATTGTTCATTTATTGGCCTAGAAAACTTAAAATGACAGATAATTTTGATCAAATTTCTAATGCTAAAACGACACTTAATTTTGATCGAAGGGAGTAGTTATTTTTGTACTAAATGTACTCAATTGAATATTCAAGTGTTAGCTTTTTATTGAGATTAATCTATACTAGTACATGTACCCATTTTTTCACAAATAGAGTGAAATGCTATACAAGAATTAGGTTTTACTCGAACCATTTTTTTACGAGTCGATCCCGAATAGTTCAGATAAATAACAATCTCATTCAAGATTTTGTACATTGACGTCTGCAAGACCGTTATTCAAACCAAACAAGCCGAGATTGTATCAAACTAAATATAAGGGCCCGTTTGGTTTGAACTCCGGAATCGGAAACGGAATGAAAACGAATCTAGTCCATATGTATACCCTTACTCATGAAAGTTTTTGGAATTATTCCTTGTGATTTGAAGTGATTGAAGTTGAATTTGATTACTTTTGATACGGTAACAAAATATGGGGAGACAAGTGTATTTTGCATGTAAACACAATAAATGATTTCATAGAATTTCATGAATAATCGTTTCCATTCCGTTTCCGTTTCCGGAGTTGAAACCAAACAGACACTAAATGTGTTTGAATTCAACTTGTTTAAAAAGTGAACGAGTTTCGAATCGAATCTGAGTTGAACTAGAGGAGTAGTTTTTGGTAACACAACAAGTCATCAAAATGGGCTTAAACTATATTTGTAACATATTGTCATATAAATGGGCCACTTATTAGGGCCTTAGGCCCATATACAGTTGGCCCAATATCACATAACAAGGCCCATTAGTTTCAGTCACTTAGAGTCCTTGTCTGTGATACCAGTCAATAAAAAAACCGCAAAGCAGTTAAACAGTTGCCAGCGATTAGCCCATTAACTGCTAACGTGGCAAAAACTTACAAGTCCCTCACTAGAAAACCGACACGTAGCAGTCACCAATTCCGAGCACCTGCCACGTAGCACAACTGAAATCGTATAAAATTGAACAAAGATGGCGCACAGAACGAATCAAAGAAGCAGATGCTTCGAATAGCTGAGAGTATAAATATCGCGTATAACATCACAATCGTCTTCCACTCAGTTTCCGATCAAATCTCCGATCTTTCTTTCGACGTCGCTACTTCGCCGGAAGTTGAATCGTTGCCCGCCTGAGAAAGAGATGGTGAGCGTGCCGGTGCCGTTGTGTTTTGAGTGCGGGACGAGGAGCAACCCGTGTAGGTGCAAGGTGGTGGGCCCAACGCTAGGGTTTTTAGCGTTTGCGGTGACGGCGGTGGTGGAATGGCCGGTGGGTGCCTTGGTGTATTGCTTTAAGCATGTTAAAGGTCGCCGTATTATGGCTCATCCTGCCGCCGTTGTTTATCCCTCCGTCGCCGGCGCCATTCCCATTTGAGTCTGGCTGATAATAATGTAATGTATTTCTCTTAATAATGCTTACGTTTGTGTTGTAATGTAATGTTGATTAGTTTCTGATTTGTGGTGTGTTTACCCTTGCAATGATGCTGAACCATAATTACTCTCGATGATTGACAATAAGGGTAATTTGGTAAATAAACTTTAATCGAGAGACTCTAGCTCGAACTTTATAGATTTAGTGGGCCGGCCCACAAGCCCGATTTTCATATTCACCTAAATGGGCCCTTGTCCATAAGACATGTGTAACGCTATCCCATGTGTGAGTTGGTAAGGCAATGGGTCGGGTGGTGGTGGGCGCGAGAAAATCTCATCACCCCCACCCGACCTGCCACCCGTCAAACCCACCCGCATCCGATTTATCCGCGAGAAAATCTCATCACCCCTACTCGACCCGCCACCCGTCAGACCCACCCGCATCCGATTTATCCGCATTGGGTGGTGATATTCGGGTGGTCTAAAAAGTCTTATCCATAAAAAATGATAAATATAAATTTAACACAAACCAATGAACATTATAAATTTAAATTTAAATTCTTGAAAAATAGAGAAATTTAGCAATACATAACCTCCAATAATATCATATTAAAAGTTTAAATTCTTGAAAAGTAAAAAAATTTAGCAATACATAACCTCCAATAATAAAATTTAGCAATACATAACCTCCAATAATATCATAATCGGAATTTAATAAATGTACAAATTTTTCTAAACAATGTGTCTAACATCAATTTATAAATCAAAACGAAACCAGATCACTAAACAAGTAAACAATCAATAAATTTATAACGGGTGTAAACAATCAATAAATTTATAACGGGTGTAAGCATGTGAAACGTGTCGGATGGGTGGATGGATGATGGATCGGGTGATGGGTGGATGAAAGGTCTATCTGAACACGACCGGATCCATCAGCCACTTCGTCCGCCATCCTCTTTCACCCGATTCATGATGGACTTTCACCTTTTTATTATGAATCGGATTATCGGGTGTATGTCGGGTTCGGATGAAACTGCCATCCCTATGTGTGAGGGGAGGAAACGCCAAACAGGTTCATCTGTAAACAATAAGTTATATTTACACGGTTTGCTTGGTTACTTGTTGGCTTAATGTATAAAAGAGGGTAAGTTGTGAGTAATCTTTATAAATCGGATATCCGAGGTTGTGATTACCTCTTCTTTGTTTCGATGTTTTACAACCTCTTAAGTTGTGACGTCGTTCCTTGTGTACCTCAAGGCTCAAGCCCCTTACCCTGTAGCAAAAAATAAATAAATCTATAAAAAGATTTGAGTTCTAATATTTAAGAGTGTTAGTTGGGAAAATAATATTCGAAATAAATGTAAAAGTTAGGTAGATTTTAGATTTATGTGGAAATGGCATGCATCTAGTTATATTTCAATTCCAGTCTAACCAATATTTGGTAAGGGTTACTACTTACTAATATATATAAAATGACAATCACATGTGACAAACGGGTCGAGTACGCGTTAGAGTCAAGTCCGACTAGTCGGTTGAGTGAGCGTTATACTTGACTTTGACACAACTTTTATTTTTGATGCATCTAAATTTGGTCCGGTCACGGTGTGAAGGCTGAATGCGCTTCAACGTCAAGACTGAGCCTACGTACGTACACTTAGTATAACTATAGAGTACCGTTAGGGTTGTAATATGAGACAAGTTACTTGGGCTCGACTCGTGTTCGGTTCGTCCAAGCTCGGTTGATCTCGTTCATTTTTTGCTGAATTTGCAATGTGGGTCTTTTACAATGTAGAGTTTGGATTTAGGGCCTCTCATCATTTCATTTAGAAAATGGGCTCCTATTGCGGAAAAAATCAGAAAAGTAAGGTACATAGGTTCCATCTGATTTGATGGGTGACATGTAGAAAAAATCATAAAATAGCCCAATCAATTCAGCCAGCCCATCTTATTCCCTCCTTTGTTCCTTCTTCTTCCCTCCTTTCAAATGTAAATTTATTTCTGGGTATCCATATGCAGCTCTTTTCTTCTTCCCATTGAAACGCAGGAATCTGGACTGCTTGTTGAGCTTCTTCTTCACCGGAATGTATTTACGGGTAAACAGTGTTTGTTCCTATTTCTGGGTAAGCAGTGTTTGTTCCTATTTCTGGGTAATCTCAAACTTCTTGGGTAATGTATTTGTGGGTAATCTGAAACTTCTTATTTCTTCTTTTTGTGAATCTAAAACAGTGAAACTTCATGTTCTATTTATGGGTAAGTAGTGTTTGTTTACATTTTCTATTTGTGGGTAAGCAGTGTTTGTTTGTATCCATGAATAATCTCCAACTTCTCATTTTTCTGGGTAATGCATTTCGGGGTAAGCTGAAACTTATCATCTTCCTGGGTAATGTATTTTTGGGTAATCTAAACAGTCAAACTTTCTGGGTAATGTCAAACTTCTTGGGTAATCTATTTCTGGGTAATCTCAAAATTTCTGGGTAATGTATTTCGGGGTAATCTATTCCTGGGTAATTTATTTGTGGGTAAGCAGTGTTTTTATTTTCCAAAAAATTAACATCAAATCATCTAAAAAAAAGCGTGCACCCTCTCTTTTCAATTCAATGTCCACATTAGCATAGTTTATACTTTTCAGGCCTATTTTATGTAGTTACTTTATTAGAGGCCCATTTCACAAAATGAAAATTTTTGGGTCCTCTTTCTCTAATTATTTCTTCATTTTTTAAATGAGCCCAATATAAATACATTTCAAAACTCGTATAAAATTTAGGCTCGGTCAATTTCGGCTCGTTTATAAACAAGCCGAGCTTGGACATCTGAATGTTCGACTCGTTCGGCTCATATAACACCCCTAATTACCATACTTACAAGGGTGTATAAGAAAAATCAGAATCTACAATTCAACGAAGTACTCGGATGCATGAATAAATTAAGTCCGTCCGTAGACAAGAATTGAATAACTACAATTTGATGATTTAAAATTGCTGAAAAATAATATAAAATAAATTAAAAATAATAAGCTCAACCACCACAAACCCTATCCTAACCTATTGTACCTATACATATATCTTATTTCCCACTCCATCCCCACCGTAGATTTGATCTTGACAGGACACGCAGATTATCCGTCGATCCGCAACTTGTTCATCCCTTTCTCGCGATGCTTTCTATTCTCGATAGTCCTTCCAAACCCGTGGTTTGGAAGGACTATCAAGACGAGTATCCGTTTCTATGATCAAGTAGTGCGAGTTTGAATTTTATTACATTTTTCCTTTGGTACTACGTTTAATTAAATAGGATGAGAGTAGGAGATGCTTCAACTTCACCTTCAAACTCGATTTTAATCACATTGGAGTTAGATTCATCGTGCTCCTTTCTCTCCAAGATCTGCGCTCTTGTCGGAGAATGCGACATAGCAATGGTGAGATCGAGATTCAAATCTAGAGGCATAGACGAGGTTTCGTCGTGATCAACACAACTTACTACCATTTCCGAGATTCCTCCGACACCAACACAATCAATTCTTCCTTGAGAATTATTATCAATGCTATTAATCCGTTCATCATTATTACAATCCGATGGATTCGACGTATCTTCCATGGAGCTTGAAGAATTAGTCATGTGAGAAGCACGTGAGTTCACCATCCTAGGAGAAATATGTTGGTGAGGTTTATGATTATTCGGATCAATCCCCATTCGAATAAGTTTTTTCCTTAAGTGCGAGTTCCAAAAGTTCTTCACTTCATTATCCGTTCTTCCCGGTAATCTCCCCGCAATCAAAGACCACCTGAATTTCACAAACCGCAAAAAAAATCATCAAAATTAAAAGTAAACAGCCTATATATATAGCCGTATAATGAATTTTGAAGACCTATAAATATTACGATGAAATCACCCTTTCGTAAAAACGAGTTAATTCGCATAAATGTTATAAAAGTAACTAAATATAGTTATTATTGGACTTATAGGTCACACATGTTATTAGACGGACCTATATATACTCACCGGTTTCCTAAAAGGGCATGAAGCTTGATGATAAGATCCTCCTCATCCTGATCGAAATTTCCTCGTTTGATGTCGGGTCTAAGATAGTTAATCCATCTCAACCTACAACTCTTCCCACATCGAAGCAACCCTATTCAGAGAAAGATACAATAGAATCAATACCAAACGAGCCCTAAAGCTCCGAGAAACTTGCATGGGAGAGTAACGACGTACCGGCAGCTTTCGGAATAGAACGCCAACAGCCTTCGCCGTGGACGGCGATGTAGTCGATGAGTTTCTGATCTTCTTGCTTTGACCAAGCTCCTTTGTTTATGATTCCTCCTCCTTTCTCGCAACAAGGTTTTCTCATGTTCTTGCAGACTTGAATATTGAGTTAGCGAAAGAGAGAAGAAGAAGAGAAGAAGAGAGATAAGGTCGTGGAGAGAAATGGGGAAAAGAGGTGTAAATAAACTAAGGGGTGAAGAGGAGAAAAGGTTTGACTTGTGGAATGGTGGGTTTGAGACTGTGACTGACTAGCGTGATTCATGTGCCGACGAAGACCAACTCTCACTTTATATTTGTATTCATCTTTCACTTATTTGTTAATTTGTATCAAGTATACAACGTGGGGATTATCGAGCATGACTACCATTTGATTCCGTGTATCAGATTTACCGTGGAGGGTTTCGTCATATGTGTGTTGAGTTTACCGACCTCATACATGCAATTAGAGTATTAAGGCCGGAAAACCTATTAAGCCAGGACTCGAGAAAGTCTAACATATAAGCCCAACAAGGTTCTATCTTAAAATCAATTGGTAATAAGAGTAGTCCACCGATCTTATATACTACACCTGTTTAGGGGTGGGCATAAATCCCGCTTAATCTCGTCTCGTCCCGCATCCCGTCCCGATCCCGTCCCGATCCCGGCGGGATTTGGAAAAAAAATGTGTATCCCGTCCCGTCCCGTCCCGCAAAAAATTTGCGGGACGGGATGCGGGACGAAGACTTCCCATCCCGGTTAATCCCGTCCCGTCCCGCATATATATATAAATAATATTTTTATAAATATTATATAGATAAATAATATACATAAATTATAATTTTTTTAAAAAATTTTATTTTTAAAATTATAAAATTGATGATTTTTCATCATTCATTCACTCATTGTCTACTACTCATTCGATTGGATCTAAAATATTAGAGTTTCTGATCTCCCTTGATTTAGTCCGTTTGCCGCCTTGCTCTCGTTTGTTCCATCGACACCCTTGCTCTAGTCGGTTTCCTCGCCCTTGTATTTGTGGATTACAACAATTGTAATCGATAGTTAAATAAATATAATTTTCATTAAATTATCTGTTGTTATTTTTTGAATGTGAGTCGGTAAGACACTTTGATGTAACTTCAATTTGTTTTCAATGTATAAACTACTAATGTAGGCGTCATGAATCGATAATTCGGTATCGAGTTTTTTTTCCGATCAATTATGTCTTTAAACACGAGAGAAAACAAGTATACATATTAAATATAATCGGTGCGTAGTTTTCGCGGGATTTGTCCCGTCCCGTCCCGTCCCACATGGGACAGGGCCCGCGCGGGACGAAGAAAAATGTCATAAATCCCGTCCCGTCCCGTCCCGCAAATAACTTGCGGGACGGGACGCGGGACGACCCCTATCCCGTCCCGTCCCGTCCCATGCCCACCCCTACACCTGTTAATCCTTTATTATCAATCTGAGAACTTTCATCCTCCACATTTAATCCGGAAGTAATTGTTAAAGTCCCTTGAAGTGCAGATCGTGAGCCATGTACGCTAGATCCAAACTTTACACATAAGTTCAGCAACTTTATGATAAAATCAATTTAACAATGAAAGAAGCAGTTCACCGATTTTATATACTGTACTCGTAATCTTTATACAAGAAGTTATTATCTATGAAGGTTACCGAGCAATCAAACCTTCTTACACTAAAAGGAGTTGTAAGCTTGATATGCTTGTCTGTCGGTTGTTACTATTAGAATTCTAGGTATCTATGAAGTATGAATCATCAAAGTACATGATACAATCGATTTTGGCTCGATTCGATGTTTACTAGTGAAAACTATCATTCTCATTTAAGTCCCTTTCGTTTCATAATTAATGTCTTCAATAGATGTTCAAATATTTTTAAAATTTTCGACCTCAACTAACCATGTAAAAGTAAAACCCAATTAGGGGTGTAATATGAGCCGAACGAGCCGAGCATCGGCATGCTCAAGCTCGGCTCGTTTATAAACGAGTCGAGCCCGAGCCGAGCCTAAAATTTATACGAGCTTTAAAATGTGCTCAAGCTTGACTCGTTTAGAAAGTGAACGAGCTCGAGCCGAGCTTTTGACGAGCCGAGCCCGAGCCGAGCCCGAGTAGCTCGGCTAAAATTATGTTCCTATAGTGTTATTTTAGCCGAACGAGCCGAGCTTTACCCGAACGAGCCGAACTTTGACATGCTCAAGCTCGCCTTGTTTATAAACGAGCCGAGCCCGAGCCGAGCCTAAAAATTATACGAGCTTTAAAATGTGCTCAAACTTGGCTCGTTTAGAAAATAAACAAGCTCGAGCCGAGCCCGAGTAGCTTGTCTCATATTACAGCCCTAAACCCAATCAACCTCATTCGTCTCATAACCGGATCCCTTTGAAGTAAAAGTTTGGAAGCAATTCACAACTTTTTGTTTCTAAATTTTGGAGGGTAATACTATTTATACAAAGTAGTGTCAAAGTCCGATTCACACGAACTGGTAGAGCGGGTTTCGTGTGCAAACGAGCGCACATGCGCATTAGCCCCAAACTCAACACATAAACCCGACGAGATTCCATCCTAAAACTAATTGGCAATAGGAGGAGTAGCCCACCGACCTTATATAATAGGCTCGGAGTGTCATCATCTTTCGATGTGGGACCTTATTATCTCCAACGGAGGCTAACCGCTCTAATACCATGTCAAAGTCCGATACCGACGAACCGGTAGAGCGGGGGTCGTGTGCATACGAGAGCACATGCGCATTAGGCCCAAACCCAACACATAAATCCGGCGAAGTTCCATCATAAAACCAATTGGCAATAGAAATAGTCCACCGACCTTATACACTAGGCTCGGAGTATCCCATCTTTCGATGTGAGACCTTATTATCTCCAACAAGTAGTCGGAAATGAATGACGTCTCGTAAAAAGAAGTAAAATGTGCTTTTCAGGCGCAATACACCTTGTTTAGTTATTTTTCTTTTATAAAACCCTGAGCTTCCGCCGGGACATAGAGAAAAAGCGATTGCACATAGCGGTAGGGAGATGGAGAGTGAGACGAGTTCATGCCGCGAAATTCAAACATCGTAGAGTCGTATCGAAGAAGAGGAAGACGATATCCATTGACATGATGTCTTAGATAAACTTCATTTCAGGTTCATTTTCATCTTGAATTTTGTTGGTAATTTGTGCATTTTTATGATTATATATTGTGACTTTGAAATATGTTAGATTATGGGTAAATTTTATTGTGAGTTTGAAATATGTTAAATTACATGAAGAAATAATTTGACGTACAAAGTTGGAAAGATTTGGAAGTAACTTGGAACATTCCATTTGGAATAAGTGAATTGTCGAAATCAATTGAAAATAATATAATTTGTAGAAACAAATAATTTTTATATACATATAAATAACAGAAAGTTCTTTTCGGCATAAACTTTTTGTTGCATTTGATTATATTTTTAAAAATAAAATTGCGTGACACCAATATATTCTCAATTTGTCTCTTGTTATTTCGACTTTTAGTTAAATAATCGGTGCATTTGATTGGTTGATATTATTTAAGTATTATTTCGATAAATATTAAGTTTACGATAAAATATCTATCCTTTTTCCATTTACATTTTTTTTTGACCTTTTACAACTACACTAATAACATGTGTGACGACATACCTTTCTAGATAAGTAAACCAAAAACGAAATTATAAATAAAATTCGCAATCAAGTTCGTCTCGCGGTAGATATATCGGAGTTGAACACACCAATCCCTACGTAGGAAGTCTTTACAACGAGTTACCGAATTGTAGAGCCAAATGTACATGTTAGGAGATTAGTTAGACAACCACTTCAAATCGGTTTCAACTTCAGTCTCTTTACCTTCATGCAAACTCCCTGTAGCTCCTCCTTAGGAACCATGCACAATCCGATGTTGAAAGGTGAAATCCTTTACCCAAGCACCATGCTCATCTCACAACAACCCGCCTGCTACTGCATTTCATGTATGATTCCGCAAAACCCCATCAATGTTAAGTTTTAACCAGCCACTTGTCGGACGTATCCATGCCACCATGATCTCATTCTTACGTGCTAGCTTCCTGATACCATTCAACTTATCGTATGCTCTCACACGTTCTGATGTTCTATCCTTCACATACCTTGCACAATCGTATGGTGGCTTACGATCTCTGGATATCCTCTCATTCCTCCACTTCCATAGCCAAAAGATGGTTGTCGTGAACAAAATGCACCAAGGAATACCAGTTCAAAAACCCCTTTTCTCTTTTACGTTCTTACATAGCCGGTCGAATTCGCAGTTGAAGTAAAAATCTCTAACCACCTACCGTGAGATCACGTCTTTCCATATGTCTTTATTGACAATTGAATGATGAATTCTTTTGAGTTATGAATTGTTTTCGACCTAACACGTGTCCGAATGGTCGTTTATGTCCCCACATTACTTTAGAACACGCAAGCTCTAACATGATTATATACTTATTTGAACAATGATAAATCTGTCTAATTTGCCGACCCGTTTCAAGGCATGTCGTCCAACTTCAACCAAATTACATTGTTACACTAAAGAGTGTACCTAAAAAAACTTTCATATCAACTATACACAAATACTTAACCGTATTACTCCCCTTATTGTCTATCGATAAAATATCATTGAAGTTATTTGTTAACTCGAACCTACGTGTACATGTGTTCAAACGAAATCATCATCCAATAATAAAAACTAAAATTTGATGAATATATCTAACTAATGTACGTGATATATATATATATATATATATATATATATATATATATATATATATATATATATATATATATATATATATATATATATATATATATATATATATATATCCTTAATCTAAACTTAGGGTTTGACTAGTTGTTTGTACCTCCTAATGCAAATTGAAAGAAAAAACCCTAATAATTTAATTAGCTAGTAAATATTCTAACAAGTAAACCCCCAAATTTGGTCACCCACTACACCAACCTAAGTTTTGATTATTCATTTGACACATAATCAATATTTTAATTCTCTTCTCACCAAAAAAAACATTGTAATTCCCTATGAAGACAAATATTAAACAATTTTAATTCTATAATTTTTTAAATTTACCACCTATTAAATATATACATCATACTAATCAGTAAATACTTTATTATAAATATTTTTTTAAAAAATTTTCAGATGACCTTACAAACATAAAATGACAATCAAAACACTAAAATTATATTGCTCGTGATGGAGGTAGTGATTATTTTTATTTCATGTAAACAAAATATTGAAGTCTATAGATTATATCAACATTAAACTTGTAATTAACTTTGATTAGTATACACTAATTTTCCTTCAATTATTTTGATGTTTCAATTAGGATTATAAGTTATAACAGGAAGGTATAAAGCATACCCTATACAACTATTTATTTCAAATAAAAATAATCACAATTTAGTAAAAAAAAATTGACAAAAAAAATAACACAAACAATCATCATTAACAAAGTATAATACAAACTTTAAAATTTAGTAACTCGTATACAAACTATCACTAATGAACCAATTTTGATATGGTTGTCATGGCATCATAACATAGTTAATGTTTTCTGATGAATTGACAATTATTTTATTAACTTATAGAGGACATGTTAACCATATCAAAATTGGTTTATAGATGATAATTGTATACAAGTAGTAATTTTTAAAGTGCGTTTTTTAGTTTCAACAATGATAATTTGTTTCCGAAAACGCTCGACAAGTCCGGATGCTAAACAAGACATGATACTAGAACAACAAAGGATCCGAAATATTCTAGCTAAAGAGATATAGTAAGACCAGAAGCTGGCGAAATTCTCTTGGAAGATGGAAAAATTCCAGATGAGTCCAGAACAAGGCGAAAGGTTTTAGAGTTATATAGACTACGAAATGAGCTAGTAAGGAGATGAACAAAAATAAGGGAGACCAGTTTTGTCACCAAAAGCTCCTACATTGCGAGTATTATGAACATTGTTCGATCTTCTAAGTTCATTGAAGGGATAACTTTAACTAAGATTCACACGGTCTAAATTACGAAAATTTCGGCCCGGCAATATACAAATGATATGTATGTGTTGAATATTCTAATGTGTGCCCTTGACCCGTGTTAGTTTTACGTTCAAATCCTTTGATTATTAAGACAGAATTTGTAGCAAAATAATATAATACATAAAAATATACTTACTAGTAATACATCATTAAATTCATTCAAAGACACACTCTTAGAAAAACCTTACATGTATTAGTCCAAAGCACAATCACATTTCTGAAAACTAGTTTACATATGATCGAGATTCGAGATGTTGCTTTTTTGAGAAATTCAAGTAAAGCTACATGAATCTAATCTTCTCATATGATTTGTTGTTGGCAGAGAAACTATAGAAGAACATTTGGTGAAACTTAAATCTAGACGAACCCCACCTCTAAAAATATATTAATGAAGGAAAATTGTAAGATTCACATAATTAACTTGGTTGTTATAGGAGAGACTAGTTATTCAATTTCCACTTGGGTTCAACTCGAAAACCGTTCAGATCAAGCTTGTTTACTTTTCTTTCACATAAAACAAAATTCAGTGAGACAAGATCAAAAGTGCGAGTTCTACAAGATCCGTAGAAAAGTTTCAAGATTTTTTTTTTTTTTTCGAAATTTCCCAACAACTGAGCATATCCTTGCTAAACGGTTTTTCATTGTAATGCCTCTACGATAAACATGTCGGAACAATCAACTGCAAAAGAAATTAATAAGACATCTAATATCATCTAAAATTGAGGACATTTCAAGTCTAATATATATAAGATCGGTGAACTACTGTTCCCGTTGCCAATTGAATTTAAGATAGAATTATGTTAGACTTATGTATTAGGGTTGAACATAACGGGTATGTGCTAGTTTTCCATTGGAAAAGCAAACAAATGATACTATGATACAATAGAATCCCAAGTTCCAAGGAGCAGACAGTGTTCTTGGATTCCCCACACCTTAACTTGTCCACTTCCATATCGAAAAACAAGCGGATCCAATGAGAAACTGCAATTATATCTTCTATTACTATAAATAAACAAAAACAAACATATAATGATAAATACATAATAATATACACCCCTAGGTAAAACAAATCCAGTAAAAATCAGCAAATAGTAAAAAAAAATCTTGGTTGAGTAGATTTCAACCCTATCACCTGCAATATTCTGACACATAACAACACATACTAGATTTACCCCTTCCAAATAGTTAGTTTATTTCATAGCTGGGAAGTCTCACTTGCATATGCCATATATGACTGACAGTTGGAGAAACCTAAATTTCTCATATTGTGAATTAGGTGCACTTGGGTTATCATCTACACATCTTTGTTTCAAGTTCAATGAAGCTTTCGAGTTGGGTTTGGACTTTTATTTTCTTAGATTATTGTTTTATTCTCAGTTTTTTCAACCAAAGTTTTCAAGTGTTTAGGGTTCATAAGTAGCTGATTTCTTTTTACAGCACAATTTAGGGTTTGTGAATTGCTTCTGAAAAACAAATGCATATATTTCAGATAAGTACTTATAACATATGACAGCGAATACAAATTCAAGAAAAATTAACTGCACAGAAAAACATCAGCAAACAACAAAGAACAGTAACTATCAATTTCTGTGTACTGCAGACCATTTAAAATGGATTCTTGCACAGTTGCATGAAAGTGAAAAGTGCTTTTAATGCTCAAATTTAGATGTCGAGAAAGTCTGATAAAAAGTTACTGAAACGTAAAATTTGAGATTTTACCCTCACTTTTATAAAATAACAAAAAGTTCAGCTGATAGTATTCAGCTGCATGTAAGATGAGAGGTCAAGGGAAAAAAAAAAAAACGTGGACAGCATCCACTTAAAATATGAAAGATCGATCAAGTGTTCAGATCGTAGAAAGTTGTAAAATAATGTTCTTCAGACTGAGCTAAATGATTAAATTTATTTGTCATGAATCAAAGATGCAATCAAGCTGGCTCAACTGCTGAGTCATTTTGGATTAGATTTGAATTGAATGTGATTATTCATGGTTTTAGGTAGGTTTTTGTTTGGTTAGAATATTAGAGTTCGATGATGTGAATGATGAGTTATTTTTCGTATTGTCAATTGATTTCGGTATGAAATTTCGTTTGAATTATTTTTTATGTACTCATTCCTTCTAGTATTAATAGTTTTGGGTTTGGATAAGGACAAGATATGGATAATTGAAAGAATTGCCATTTCATTTCGAAATCTGACAGTCACTATTCAAGAAATTTATGCCTCAGCAAACAGTCTTTAGACTATTCATTGTTGCATTTGAACTGATTTTATACTATAGGTTAGTTGTTTGTTTATAATCGATGTGGGATATTCTAAAATTTTTATACGTTGAATAATATAGTAACTAATTACGTTATAGAATGGAAGTTCGATAGATTCTTTATGAGAAAGTACGATATAGACGGATTGTAGTTCGAGGGTCGTGTGTATAAAACGCACACATGTGCGTTAAGTCCAAACGCAACATATAAGTTTAGCAGAATTTCAACATAAAACCAATTGACGACTCGATATGTCCTCAACTTTAGATGTGAAAATTTATTATCTCCAACGTTTTAGGAGTGTACATGTGTATTAGATCTTCAAGTCAATTGACAATAATTAGAAGTATATCAATTCACGTGTTTCACACTATTCTTATCGTCAATTGATTTTAAAACTCGTCGAGATAAGTATGATGCATGGAACATGGTTGTTACATGGGCCGCGCTATGCAAACTCTGCTAGGAAAGAACTCGGTTCGAGCACGTTAATACTCTATAAACGAGCCGAATATGAACATTTTTGTAAGCTCGGTTTGTTTATAAACAAGGCGAATCTGTATCTCGAGAAAGAAAGGGAAATTTGTGAAAAACCAACTAGACATACCTACCATGGCATTTGACTAGAAGGTACTCATGAAGAATAGTCATCTTCCTGCTACCATTCAACCATAAACAACCAATCAAGCACAATTTTTAGTTCGTGAAGAGAAAAACTTGAGCTATAATCTACTGAAACATCGTACAAATACATACAAAAACGAGCTCTTCATGTTTTCCTCTTTCAACTACGGCTAATTTTTCATATAGGAACAATCAAAAGACTTAAAAATGGTCATACGACGTCGTATACGAAAACTCAATCTTGGTTGATTGAAATCATGATTAACCATGTTTGATCATCGCTTTTATTTTATTTTATTATAATATATAAAAAATAGTTAACAATTACCTCATGATATTACACATTTTCGATACTCTTTTTAATAATACTAGTTCAGTGCCCGTGCCAAGCACGGGTTTTGTTTCATTTTTTTTTATTTTGAATAAATAATAATGAGGGTTCTTATAATTGAAATATAATTAATCAAATATTAATATGAAAATTTTCCGTGACCGGCATGTCTTTGATTTCATTTTTTTTTTCAATAAACAAAAATACATATAATTATATCATACTTAATCAACAATTAATATAATATTTTTTCGTGACATACATTTGTTTATTTTAGTTATATAGACCTAATAAAAAAAATTATTTCTCTTTGTAATTAATTAATTTTTAAAAATAGTAATATAAGTAAAAATGTTGTTATTTATATATTTAAAAAAACATATCTTTTAATTTTTACTAATGAATAACTTATAACTAATGACAAAATATACACAATAACTAATAAGTAAATAAATATTGACAATGAAACAACATATAAACATTTGCCAAATTATAATTTTTAAAAAATCTATATTAACTAACCTACCCTTTCTAGGAATTTATTTTAATATAAATAATTATAGATCCTCATGAAACCCCAATTATTATTCCAAATAATGTTAAATAGTCTCTTTTAAATCCATTAATTTTTATTAGTTATAAATTATACTTTATTTTTTAATAATAACTTAAAGACAATCTTTAATTAAAATTAGTGTAACCTTCGTGCCTTGCACGGGATTTGTTGATATATTTTTGTTCAAAACTTATAAACTTCAATATATGTAACAAAAATATTTTGATTTTAATTTATGTGTTTTTTTTTTATAAATTTTAGATAAATATTGTGGTTAGTTATATATTGAATAATAATTAATTAAAGTCAAATAACTTATTTTAATTTAATATTGAATTGTAGATTTTGTAAATAAATTAATAAATTTTTTTAAATAAGAGTTTGATGAATATTTTTTATTTTTATGATTAAAAAAATCTTGTAGCATATCTAATCAATTTTTTAAATATATATTTAAATAAAATTGGGTGATAATGAGTTGGAGAATCAAATTTTTTATGATTTTTTATGGAATTTTGACAATATTTTTCAAATTTTGAAAAAGGTAAAATGACACATGGTTGCTACTTTTAAGTATTCGGTTATCAGGTCACAATTTTTTTTTTTAAATTTTCATTGATTTTTAGTAAAAGAAAAATAAAAATTAGTGGCTCAAAAAAAAAAGTGGAAAGTTTTTTTAGATAAATTAGATTTCATTTATTTTTTTGATTAAAAATAAAAATAAAACAAATAAAAATAAATTAGGATTTAAGAAAACATAAAATGTTTTACTTATTGTTAATTGTTGTTATAAAGTACTATATTATTATTTTTTATACCTTTATTCATAGTTTTAATAGCTCTATCCTAGTTCATGCCTTGCCATTAGAAAAATAGAAGAAACAATTGAGTCATGAAAAAAATAATTAATAACATAAAATTCAAAAATATAAGCAAAATAAAAATACACAACAAATAGCTTTAATCATCATGGATCGTCCCTATATACTAAACTCTAATGGACATACCTTGTCTTATGAGTACAAAATATAATGTATGCTTCTCTCTTTTGTTATATATAGAGATCATGCGTCCTTTGCATAATAAATAAAGTACACTAAGCACTTAATTTCTCCTAATCTAAGTTGAAGAATCGGTAATAATGGTGGCTCCTCACTGCATAAGAGAGTTTTGTATTTAGTTGCATACTCCGAACATCACAAAAGCCAACTTTACGTGAGCAAAGAACAAATTAAAGTTAGAATATATGTAGCAAGTTACATACATTTAACATATCGAAAATGACATTGATCGACCTTCCGAATCTTCATCCACTAATAAGATAATACAAAGCATTTTATGCATATCACAATCACTGTACGACTTTGCAAATGAGTAATGACTTATGTTCAAAATCAAATTGATTACATGTTGCAGAAGGTGAAGACACACCATTAATAACATGATACAAATGCCTCTGCCTTTGATCGTCACTCTCAACTACATTGAAGCTTGCGGCCTCGGGGATGAATCACTGGTTGGAGTCGCAGTTGTCAAAGACTTGGGCCTTAACCGCTTCGCCGACGGCCGGATCAAGTCTCCCTCTACCATTTTGCTCCATTCCCTCGCCTTTCTCCTCCGCGCCCCAAACGCGCCTTCGTCCTTGGTAGATAACAACTTAGGTCTACGTTAATCCATGTTTGCCTTCAATTTGTTGATTGATCGCTTGATTTTGGTCTCGCTACTAACTTTGATCCACCGTCATTATACTAAACCCGAAGAAGGAGATATCCATGTATGTGCCTTATCTACTTGTTGAGAATACCTAGTTAATAAAAAAACATCTTAATGACAAAACAAAGATAAAAAGAAAAGCAATCGACTGAATTGATTGACAACATGGTCATTAAGAAACGGTGGGAGGCTGGGAGCTCATCAATGCGGGGTGAAATCAATGACAAAAAGATTTGTTTGTGTGAATATATATAGCAGAAAATAGTTAGTGTTAGTTTTAAAAAAATTAAGTTAGCAATGGTATAAGATTTTATCTTTTTTTTTTTTTCTGATGAAGATCTAGATTAATAAAGATTAAAATTGTTAAATAAAAAATTTTTGGGTAAATGTGCTAATAAATAATTTTAAAATTTATTAAGTTAGCAATTAGTTGGTTAACAAAATCTATTTTTATTTGAAAACTTAACAAAAAAGATTGAACTTACGAAAAATCTTTGGGAAAATTTGATATACTAGGCTTTTTTGAGAATATGATTTAGTAAATGTACCCCATAATTTTTTACCACTTTCATTTAATGGTAGGTAAAAATAATTAACCTCTTTATTTTAATAAAAAAAGAATAATAGACATTATTTAGTGTTAAGTTATAATTACTATTATTGAATTTATATTTTTTTTCCTTTTTTATTTTCTTTTTTAATTTTTTATTTTTTAGAACATAACATAATTTTTTCATACCAGAATTTTTTCATACCATAATTTCTCATACCAGAATTTTCTAATACCAGAATTTTCTCATACCAGATTTTTATCATACCAGAATTTTCTCTTACCAGAAAATTCTAGTATGAGTTTTTTGGTATGAACTTCTGGTATCAGTTTTCTGGTACGAAAATTCGTACCAAAATTTTCTGGTATGTAATTTCATACCAGAAAACTCAAACCATAATTTTCTAGTATGAAAAATTCATACTAGAAAATTCTGGTATGATATTTCTGGTACGAAATTCATACCAGAATAGTCATACCAGAAAATACTAATTATGAAATCCAATCGCTTTGCTGCATTAACAACTAAATACAACAAATTTAGAAGGCAATAGTTCCATCCACATGAACATATATGTGTGTACTGACAAATCACTAAAAAAAACAATATAATCACTTCCCGATTCACACTTGAAAGTGTAAATTTTTGAGAAAGAGATAGAGCTAGATATGGCAGCCAAAGCTATGACAGGTCTTGGGAGTAAAAGAACAGCATCCAAAAGGTTTGTTTGGGATGTTGCAATTGATAACATAACAAGGGGAAGGCAAGTAGAAGCTTATTAGCAGTTTTAGCAAAATCAAGCTTATCAACAAGCCAAACTTCATCTCCAAAGAAGTTGCTTGTGTAGTGCACTTGATCTCTTGATTTTTGACCTACTTTTGCTGCATTTCCACCTCCTTCCACTGCCTATATCAAACACCAACTGCAATGTAGATTTGGCTAAAATCGTAAATATCTAAACAAGAATCGATACTTACAGTGATGACAACACCGCGCGCCGCTTGGCTTTTGACCGAGGGTAAGTCCAAGGAGCTAATGAACCTCAACCTCAATGGACTTAGCAGCGCCTGCAGTTTTAGCGTTGATATCCGCAACTCTTCCCCTCCCTCTTACTAACTTCGCCTTCCCTGCAACTACTTCGAATGCAACGCAATTCAACCCTAATCATTTCGCCTCCTAGATCCCTAGCCCTTGGAAGCTTGTTTTCTGCAGCAATACTCTAACTAAGAACAAACAAAGCAATGATAATAAAAGTAAAATTTGAGAAAAATGAAAGCACGTGGATGAGGAGAGAGGATGGAGGCTTGGAAGAAGAGTGGGCAATGGAGAAGGTTGCAGTTGCCATGTTCGTCAATCACTCACCTTTAGGAGGTCGGGGATGATTATCGTTAATCCAATTTGGATCAAGTCATCCGATTTTGATCCGGATCTAGATCTGGATCTAATTTTACTAAACTCAACATCAATTGCTGCTCGGCTTTCAGTGACGATGCCCTTGCATACTTAACTAGCTTTTGCACAAGCATGAGAGAAGAGAGAAGAGAGGAGAGAGGAAACGAGATCTAGATCTGGTTTCTGAATCAGAGTGGGAAGGCAGGGCGTTTGAGGAAGAACGAGATGAGAAAAGAGGGAAAACGGTGTTATTAGATTTGCACAGTAAAAATTAAGTTGGGGGTATATTTACTTAAATGAAAAACCAAAAAGCCTACTTTCTATACTTAATTCTCAAAAAAGCCTAGTAACCAAATTAGCCCAAAATCTTTTTCATAAATTATTTTAAAATTTATTAATTTAACAGTTTGTTAGTTAACAAAAAGAACTTGATTAGATGAATAATACAAAATTAAAAACAAAAAATTGTGTCACTTACGGCTCAAATAGTATACTTGTGGCTAAATATATATAATTAATTACAAATATTATAATTAACAGTAAAAATATATTTTTAAGAAATAATTTTGAAATTATTAATTTAGCAATTTGTTTGTTAACAAAATCTTTGTGTTTCAATTGTTGTTATTTAAAATAACTTTTTTTGTTAAAAATTCCAATTACAAAATTTAAATGTAAATTAAGTAATTAAAAAAAATGTGGGTTCAAGTTAATTTTCTAACTATTTTATAAATATAACTTTTAACGTAATTCAAAATTTTAAATAAAAATAACTTAAATGAATTAGTTTAATACAAATTGTGGTGGTTAGAATCCGGCGCAAAAAATTCTTAAGAAAATTATAATTAAAGAATAACTAATAATAATAATAATTTAATAATTACTTTAGAAATTAATATCAATGAAAATTTAGTAAATATTTTACAAAAAAAAAAATTGAGGTGGCATCCCTCATTGCTTGACATGTGACATTAGTGTCCTTAGTTTTAGTAAGTAATATAGATTAGTTAAGATGTACAATCTCTGATAACATGAAAAATACTATCCTAATATTGTATTGTAAAATCAAAATTTTATATTATAAATGTAAACATTTAAGAATTTAAAATCATTGAATTACGATCCTCATTTTAAATTACTAAGTTTTAACTATAATAAAATATTAATATTTTACATTACAAATTGGTGGACTTGACCTATGATTTGTAAAATAAAATATAAGTTGACCAATGTAAGTAAGTTAGTTATGAAAACAAACCAAATTAGATACTATCGAATTTTCAAGTATATCATCCATACGGAATTTGTATAACAAATTAAAGCACTCTCGAGTTGAAATACATATTTTCAAAATATAGTGTTAACATCGTATTTGTCTATTAAAGAATTTTTTTAGTTTCAAGTTGAGTAAAAGTAATATTTTGAATGATGTAGTTAATTTAGTCTATACTTTTTTATTTCAAATCTATCAAAATTAGTTAACCATAATTTAATTGTATTCAGTTCATAATATGAAAAAAAAAATATTTTTTTTAGTTTAGTTAATTCATTTAAAATGCAAAAGAAAGAGAAAATTGTGATATAAAGATCTTTACTGATAAGAGTAACAAACACATTTTTTTACTGATTAATGTTAATTATAATTAGTTCTAAAATATTTAATAACAATAATTAGGTGAAAATATAGAATCATGCAAAAATCAAAACATAAACAAAATTAGTACGGTAAAAAAAAAATCAATTCAGTAAAAATTAAAATAAAATTTTAGGCAATAACAATTTGATAAAAAAATCAAAGTCAAATAAAATTAATAGGCAAAAATAAAGTTTTTGAATGAAATCAATGTGGTAAAAACAAAAAATAGAGTTTGGATTATCAAGGTTGATATGTAATGTGTATCATAACATATCAAATTACCTTTAATCATTTAGAAAGAGAAAAAATAAATTATAAAGTTTTAACCTTCCACAACCTCTCTAAATGACTTACCAAGTGTGATCCATCTCTTTTGAGATCTCTTTTTCTTCTCATTTTTCTTCGAGCAATAATATCATTACAAACCATGCACTAACAACATTCAAACTAATAAATTTGAAATTAGAAAAAGAGAACAATAATACAAATTATGATTACAAATCATGCACTAACAATATTAGATTGTGCATACAACCTTCCAAATAACGTATCGAAATTTTTCTGAAAACTCTTGTATTGATACCTATAATGATCATTCTCGCATGTCCCCGTTCTTCAACATCATCCGCACTTCATCCACTTGCAAGTTGCAACCTCATTTATCTTCTTGTACCACAAGAAACCAATTTTGATTAGAACAATAATACAAATTATGATCCTAATAACAATAATAATTGAAGAAGAAAACGAATAGTAAAAACTTGCACTGCAGAACTCCAATTTTTAGAACCCACTGTGAGAAAATGAAGAAAGGCAAATTTTAACTGCATGTGTAGGGTAGTGAGGTATATATATACATATAAAGTTGGAGACTCAGCCCCAAAAATATTGATAGAAGATTGACGTAATCGTACAATCAAATCTGATTAGTATGAAAGATTGTAGTGGAAGTTTTAGAATTTAAATTTATTATTAATGATTGGATAAACTTTAGATCGATTTTGTAAAAATAAATCAATAATTAGGAGTTGATTACACTAAAACTATATTTTGATCACATTTATTTTTCAAAATAATTTTGACTATAAATTTTTTATTTAAATTACGTAATTAAAATTTTTAATTATAAGTTCTTTAGCAAAGAGATTGCGTGACAAAGTAGGTAACATAATATATTTTGTGGTAAAAACTTTTTAAAAGTTTTGTTTAACTCTTTTTGTTAATTATAAAAGAGGTTTCTATTAAGAATGCAGATTTCAATTGTAAAAAAAAGATTTGTTAGAACTTTTGACTTTAAAAATATATAATTGAATTTCAAGGTGCGAGTAGTATGGGGATGTCAAATCATTAACCTTTTTTAATTTAATTATTTATGTTTTTGTTTTTTTATAAAATAATTTAATTTAAATTGTTTAAGAAAATCAATTAGGGTTAAAATAACAAAGTAAAATCCATTTGGTAAAAATAAAAGATAAAATAAATTACTCCATAAAAAACTAAAATTAAAAAGATTCTTAAGATATGATTGTTGGTATTATATGAACAAAAAAAATCTGTAAAAAGTTCTAAAATAAAAATATATTAGATTTTAAAATTTAAGAAACTTAATTGCTAAAGATTCTTAATATATGATTGTTGCCATTATTTTTAACATAATTCGGGATTTTAATAAAATGAAACTTGAATTAATTTAATTTTTTTAAATATAAGTGGGGGTAGTTAGAATTTGGTGCAAAGATTTCTTATAAAATTATAATTAAATAATAATAAATAATAATGAAAATTTAGTATTTAATTTAGAGATTAATAATAATGGTAATTTAGTAAATATTTTATAAAAATTTGTTTTTTTAATTTTTGTTACGTGAAATAATTTTTTTGTTAAAAATTACGTGTACAAAATCTATATGTAAATACGTAACTAAAATTTCAATTAAAATATAATTTTTAACATAATTCGGATTTTCAAATTGTGTGGGTTAGAATAGAATCCGGGTGCAAAGGATCTCTTATGTAATTATAATTAAAGAATAGTTAATCTTTAATATTTATTTAGCAATTCGACTTCAATTTTTTAAGAATGGCAATTTGGTAATCTATCAAAATTTTTTTAAGAGTGGCATTTCAGTAAATATTTTACAAAAATGCTGAGGTGGCATACCTCGTTGATTGACACGTGGCAGTAGTGTCCTTTGTTTTAGTAAGTTATATAGATTTATCTGATCTGAGAAGATTGTGTGAGAAGTTTTACGATAAACAGATATGACCGAATAATTTTAGCAACCGATTTATTAAGAAGATTGTGTGAGAAGTTTTTTTTTTAATAAAACTAATTAAATACAATATTAAACTAACTAATTAGATATTGTTTTATTAGATTTAGTTAAAAAAATAATGTTTTATTATTTGGTTACGTTTTTTACTAACTAATTAAATATATAGATTTAAAACTAACTAATTATATATATAGATTTTAAAACAAAAAAAAATTATAAATTGAAACTTTTTACACGGTTAATTGTTAATCAACAAAAGTACTATGGATAATAATAACAATAAATTTAACTAAAATCAGATTTATAATGAAATAAAAAAAAAGTATAGATATGAGGAGGAGTTGTTAAACAGAATCCGGCTATATAAATATTAATTATTTTACCAATTAATATAAATGGCATTTTAGTAATTTTTTTTAAAAAAACAGTTTAGTAATTACTTTATATATTAGCTAAAGAAAATACCAGCACAATATATATTGAAAATTAAAAATCTACAAATATAAATCCCGGAAGTTAACAAAAAGATTCGTTAACAAATTATTAATTAAAAAGTTATTTTGGTTAACAATTAATTTTAACACAAAAAATATTGTAACAAAATATTGATTAGCGTAAAATTTGGCCAACAAAATATTTCGGCAGTTAACAAAAATTTTGTAACAATATTTTTATTATAAAATTATAATAAAAATAATTAATAATAATAACAATTTACTAATTACTTTAAAGACTAATTAAAATGGCATTTTAGTAAATATTTCACAAAAAATCCTATGTGGCATTACTCGTTGAACGACACGTGGCGGTAGTGTCCTTAGTTTTAGTAAGTAATATAGATTATTAAAAAAACTATTCATAAATTTAATAAACATAAATATTCTTTTATTAATTATCCTTTAGTTTCCTCTCAAAAATTCAGATAAACAATACCTAAAACTAATCACAAATTAAATATTAAAGATTATATTATCTAGCAAATATGACATCTCTTATAATATCATGTATAGGGTTTATCTTGATAAAGAAATATATATTTTTCATTTAAAATTTCCACAAATAACATTTTTTAATTTCCTCTCCTTTATTGGTGTAGACTTTAATTTTCACATGATATGATTAGCTTTAAAAGTCAACCATCTCTTTCCTTTATTATGTGCGATAAATTTAATCACATAAAAGGTCATGAAAAGGTAGGAAAAAAGTTAGGGCTCGTTTGGAAGCACCGAGAATCATTTCCGGTAACGGAATGATTACGAATCAATCAAAAGTTACGTTTGGTTAGAGGTTTTTCAACACATAAAAGTAATTTTATCCATTCCATTTCCTTTCTCTACCCTTATTCACTTCCATTTCATTTTCATTTTACCGCTCCAACCAAACGGGCAGTTAATCTTTTTAGTATTTAGTAATAGTACATTCTAAATGAATAAGCTACTCAACATAACTTTATGTAGATAATGTAGAATTACCATGTGATTGCCCATATATGAAAAAATTATGATCATGGTACTTAAAACCACAATTATACTAATATTATTATGATTTTCTTTATATATATATAAAAAGAATAGTAAAAAGAATATCTTTTCCCAACTTAATTCGTAGTCTACCCTGTCACCATCTTCTCGTCAATCTGGTATGTAAATGTCAATATTTTTTACGTAGAGATTGAACTATCCACTTCCGTCACGCCTACCGCAAGACGAATAAATGTGTGGATTATCTAACAAGATGATGAAATATATTGATCGACCCTCACCATTGTACATTTGGGTTTTTATCTGATGATGTAAGGGGTCAGACTATCCCCGTTTGTTAAACCTTAAATTACAAGAATTCTTATGGATTGGATCATATAATCGAATGTTGAAGGGTAAAGTTCTATTAAACTAAAAGATAATCCACATTAAATCGGAATCTACCCTGTCACCATCTTCTCGTCAATCTGGTATGTAAGTGTCAATATTTTTTACGTAGAGATTGAACTATATAATTTTGTAACGCCTACCGCGAGACGAATAAGTGTGCGGATTATCTAACAAGATAATGAAACATATTGATTGACCCTCACGAGGGTACATTTGAGTTTTTATCTGATAATGTAAGGGGTCATACTATCCCCGTTTGTTAAGCTCAAATTACAAGAATTCTTATGGATCGGATCTCGAATGTTGAAGGGTAAAGTTCTATTAAACTAAAAGATAATCCACATTATTATTAAGGGTACATATGTAAAACAAACAATTACTTTTGAAGAAAAAGAAAAAAAAAATTACAAGGAGTTATTATTGGGGCAATATTTGAAGAGTTGGTGGGTTTGGATAGGTTTTGGTAATAATGAAGCAAGGGAGGCCCATTATTAAATATCTTGCTACGGTCACTCAATGACACATTGGTCCTACACCCTTCGTTTCTATTAAGATCCCAACAAAAATAGATCTACACATTTCTTGACTTTAACGTAATCCTTATCCATGCAAATATCTTTTCTTTTCATATGTACTAACTAAGAGCTTCTCATAATAGGCGAGATTGCTATTCGTACCCACGTATTCATGCTATTCGTACTCTTACTACGCGTACGCAATGCGTAGCCGTAACAAGAAGCTCATTTTGTTCAAAAAATAAAGGAAAATGGTTACGACTACGCATGACCGATGCGTAGTCCTACTACGCGTACGCGATGCGTAGTCGTAACTGTACTACGACTACGCATCGCGTACGCGTAGTAGTCCGTAACATATATTCCCTTCGAAAAATGAAGGGAAACTTACTACGCCTACGCATTGCGTAGGCGTAGTAAGGTATTAAAAAAAATAATAATAATATTTTTTAGTATGGATTTTCGGTAGACTTAGATGTCACAAAACCTCCACGTTAAACTCACTCACCTCAATTTCATGAATACCCGCATTATATTTAGGGTCCGTTTGATTCCAACTTCGAAAACGGAAACGGAATGGAAACGAACTTAGTCCATGTGTATATATCCTTATTCATGAAATTTCATTGAATCATTACTTGTGGTTGATGCAAAATGCACTTGTTTCCCCATATTTGTTTCCCTATAGGGTATCAAAAGCAATCAAACCCTACTCTAATTACTTCAAACCACAAGAAATGATTCCAACAACTTCCATGAACAAGTGTATACATATAGACTAGATTTGTTTCCATTTTATTTCCGGTTCTCATGAGAGCAGCTTATCGTGTAATCATGAGAACAATCTTAGACCGTCGGATGATGAGTATTAAGGGTCGAGATTTAGAGTAGATATCATAATTAATAATAACTACGAATAATAATAATTAGGATTAATCCATTCAACCAACAATAACTATGAATAATCCACTCAACCAACAATAACTACGAATAATACATTAAATAATATGACACATTCGTAACAAAACTAACAATAATTACGAATTCGTAACAAAACTAATAATAATTACGAATCTGTTCTCATGTACACACGATAAGCCTATTCTCATGTGATCTATACTCTCTCTCTCTCATATATATATATATATATATATATATATATATATATATATATATATATATATATATATATATATATATATATATATATATAGTGT
>BSUD01000003.1:2896205-2961863 GCA_033239045.1 Fagopyrum esculentum | reverse complement strand
CTTCAACTCATATAGCACCCCTGCATGTAAATACATATACATATACATATATATATATATATATATATATATATATATATATATATATATATATATATATATATATATATATATATATATATATATAGGGTGTGGTTCCCATGAGAACACCCCTAACGTGAGAACATGAGAACAATCGTACACCGTTGGATGTGAGTTTTAAGGGTTGAGATTTAGAGTAGATATCAAAAATAATAATAACTACGAATAATAATAATTAGGTATCTAACAATAACTACGAATAATCCACTCAACCAACAATAACTATGAATAATACATTAAACGATATGACACATTCGTAACAAAACTAATAATAATTACGAATCTGTTCTCATGTTCTCACGTTAGGGGGTGTTCTCATAGGATCTATACTCTATATATATATACGTATATATATATATATATATATATAGAGGAAGGGACCTTAGGGTAAAAAATAAGAAGGGCTCATAACCATTGGATCAAATTAATCAAGGCTTGTGAATTGTCCAAATAGATTAACACTAATTATATACTTGAACAAAGGTTTAGTTGAACAATGAACATATAAATTAACATTTGAATAAGTAGTTACGTAGTTAAACTATTTCAAATATAGTTGAACAATTAGTCATATAGTCGAACAATTTACATATTTAAACAATTATGAATACAGATAAACTATTGTTACTTGATCCAATTATGAATACTTACTACTTTTGACCCTAACATTCTTTTATATTTGAGCTTAATCCTATATATGACCTAGAAAATCAAAGAAAAAAGTTGATGCAATTGAAGAAATATCATTATGGGCCACCACCTCAAGAACAATAGAACATGATTTACCAAAGTTATAACTAAGGTGATGTATTCATTTCAACCTAAATGTTAACTCAACCTATGGGCTTCGCGACAGACAAAAAGCCCAAAAAGGGGTTTCAGGCCCATAATAAGAGCCCAATAATGGCCCATTAAAGAGGAAAAAGGTGTAGAATACTGAAGCTGCGAAACGACGTTTTACATCTCTTTGCTTTTCCAGTTGGGCGAAGCAGTCTTCTTCCTTTGTTAGTTACGGCGTTTACTTTTCCTGTTTGCCAATATAAATAACATTAATGGCAGCGATAGCCAACGGTCTGCGCTCTTTACCTCACGCCTATCGTTCTCCGTCCGCAATCGGGCTTTCCATCTCCCCGACAACGAATCGTTTCGATTTCCGGTGAGATTGTTTGTTTCGTATTCGGCTTATACGGTGTTGTTTAATTGTGATTGAAGAAATTTTCGAATTTGATGCTTTTAGGATAGAGAGCTCGAGAAGATCGGAAATGACGCCGCCGATCATGTCGATTGAGTTGCCTTCGGAGACTGGACGAGTTCTTAGCATCCAGTCTCACACTGTTGAGGTATTCAAGTGTAGATAATTTCACTGTTGTTGGGGTAGTCCTGTAGATGTTAAATTGCGTATTCTCTTGCTCTTTTTTTTCATCAAGTGGCCCTAAATTGTCTTAGGATCGTGGAATTTACTATTATCACATTTGATGAAGGATAAGGAGATAAAATAACGTAGTGCTGATTTGAGCTGTTTCTAGGTCTGGATGGTTTTGCATGTTAAAGTTGATATTGTGAAGGTCATGTTCTTAGGGGTATGTTGGCAATAAATCTGCAGTTTTTCCTCTTCAATTACTAGGGTATGATGTTGACCCTATCAATTCAGTGCAGTTCTCAAATCATACAGGTAAGTCATTTTTATCTGTTGAAATTGGCTACCAGGCTATCAGTTACTCCTCAAAGTTCCTAGTCATCTTTACTTTAATCTTTTAGGCTATCCAACACATAAAGGCCAAGTTTTGGATGGAAGACAACTATGGGACTTAATTGAAGGTCTTGAGGCAAATGGTTTATTGTACTACACTCATTTGCTGACAGGTATGGACAGGGCTGAAGAATGCATGTTTGTGTTCACAAATTTCAAATTCATGGAAAGTGTCTGTGGAAATATACCTTATATACTATAATATCTAGGAGGTCCAAACCAATTAAAGTTGAGCAAGTGTGGGTGCGCTTTCCATTCTGACAGCAATATTTCCTGATTAATAACTGGGCACAGGTTAGATTGTGGGATAACTGATAAACATTATGGACAAGATAAGAAACTAGAAGTACAATGAACCGGACAATGTTGCTCAGGTTTAAATGTATTGTGGAAGGATTAAATTTTTACATAATAAAACCTAATAATAGTTTCAGGAGAGATGTAAGTTGAACATTTTTGGATGTAAGAAAATGTTAATTCATGAAAGAGTGTATACATGATTGATTTTTGCCGGTAAGAGGTCATGTGCATTAATATGTAACAATGTCTCACAGGCTATGTCTCACAGGCTATATTGGTTCGGTTTCGTTTTTGAATACCATACTTGAAGTTGTCAAAAAACTGCGCTCCCTTAATCCTGGGCTGATATATGGTATGATTGTACTTTAACATTCTTGGTAGTTTAAAAGTATGATCAATTATTTCTTGTCAACTGATGGAGTAATCTGAATCTCTTGTTTGGTGATCTATCATTATCTGCCATTCCTGGTCCTAGTTTGTGATCCAGTTTTGGGTGATGAAACGAAGCTCTATGTTCCTCAAGAGCTAGTCTCTTTGTATCGAGAGAAGGTTAGTCCTCATATCTTCTAGTGTGCATGAAAAGCTAAATGGTTAGTCCTTGTTTATCAATTTTGTAGATCCTGTTTGAACTTTGATGATCATACTGAGTTTATTGAGAATGCAACTAGGCATATGAATAAAAGAAGAAATGATGTGAAACAGTGAAACAGAAAGATGAAAGAAATTAGACTGTGATGATGTCTAGCAAGGAAACAGTTCACACATGATATAGAAAACCATCCTCTCCAGGCATATGAAGTAGCAAGGGAATGATAGTTAAAATATTAAGCTCTTCCTCCAACTGCATTCTGTATGCCAAGCAAAAAATGGAATTAAAATACTTTGGTACACTTTTGTATGTGCAACCTAATAAACGAACTTGAAATATTTTTTTTTATAAAGATTTCTTCTATGTGCAATTTCTCTGTCTTCATTTTTCTTTCTTCATTGCGGATGATGCTTGACCAGGTTGTCCCAATTGCTTCTATGTTGACACCTAATCAATTTGAAGCAGAGCAGTTAACTGGATTGAGGTACACTCTGCTTTGGCTGCATTTATGGAAACAATAAATCTAAACGCTTGGTTCTTGTTTTAATCTGTGTGTTTGAATCTGTCAATTATGATGGATCCAAATTTCACCTCTATCAACTATAACCTCTGAATCTCTTTCTGATTTTCAAATTTGTTTTGCATGCACTGTTGTTTCACTGTGCCCTTCCTATAACAATCCTTGAACTTTTGAAATTTAATGGCCACAGGATTGATTCAGAAAATGATGGGCGGGAAGCTTGTAACATGCTTCATGCTGCTGGAACTGTGAAGGTTTTGTTACATTTCTGAATTGGGATTGTAGTAATATAGAACTTTTTAAAATATGTTCCCAGATTAAAGAAGAATCAAGCCTTTAAATTTCATTCCATGTAAGATGATTTTTAAGAATTTTTTCAGTATCTTGTTGGGTTGTAGGCAGAAGAAAATTTTCTGATCAACGATAAATACTCATCTCTGTTTTCCCATTGTTTCTCGGGGTTAGCAGTAGGGTTTTATGAGGATCTTGGATACATTATGATAACAGCATGCAGTCTCGAATAATATATTCAAAGTGAAAATAACGTGAAGAGACTTAAGAATGTGGAGAATGATTATAACATTGTTTGTTGAGGATAACAATGTACCTGAATGGTTTTTGTAACTGATATAATCCTGAATGTTTTCATTGCACGTGTCATATGTGCATAGCTGAAGCACAATACTAGTTTTTTTTTTTTCTTTCTCATTGAAGTATAACCTTAGTGCTCATTTTCTTCAAGTATACTTCAATTTTATATATTCAAACCTCCAAAGTTCCTTTTTTTTAGAATTTAATACTGTTTGATAAAAAAATCCAGGTTGTGATAACAAGCTTAAGCATAGATGGGAATCTCTTTCTAATTGGTAGTCACCAGAAAGAAAAGGTTGGCATCCATATCTCTGGAGTTCCGAATGTCCTTGACTTATATGTTTTCCTTTCTTTAATTGCAAGCTAGTATGATTTTTTTAATCCAGCATTTTTAGATGAAATGATGAATATATGTTGTTTACTAGATAACATTCCAAAACACATGAGTCTTTCTGTCCATATGCTTCCCCTTCAATGACTTGTTCTCATGGTAGATGGTTCCAGGCTTCATGGCCAGAGTTTTAAGTCCGTCATGCACATTTCTGAAGTAGTGATGCAATCTATCAAGTGTATAATGATAAAAAAAACATACTTATATTCCTTGACTCTTGAAATCTGTAAAAGGAATCTTAATATTACATTACAAGGGTCTTCCAACAGGGTGTATGGTTTAAAATGTTTTTGTCACACCTATGATGAAGATAATAATTCCTTTTGATTTCATTTATATAAGCAAACTCAAGCCTGGACATGTTTTCAAGATGCTAAGCAAAGATTACAAGCTCATATACTCTAATAATGTGCAGTACTTGGGATAATTTAATTGTGAACGCATTTTGTCTAGATTTTGATTTTATCATGTCCATTATCTTTTTCTTATATTCTGATTTTTGGTGTCATTCATTGAACTAGGATGAGCCCCCCAAGCAATTCAAGATTGCAATACCTAAAATTCCAGCCTATTTTACAGTAAGTGCTTCTTCTTCTTATGTCTTGTCAGGAATACTTGTGTTTTTATTTTTCTTTTTACTGTAAGTGCTTGTTCTTCTTATCTTTTGGCTAGATCGATTTTGATTTTTATCATGTCCATTATCTTTCTCTCTATTGTTTCAATATATATCATGCGTTTTGGTGTCAATTTGAGTCTTCTGAATGAGTTATTTTAGTTAAAATGCTTCTGAATTACAGTTTCACAATGGCTCTCAAGTCTCTTTTGGATTGGCTTTATCTAGATTATTTTATGTTTAGGGAACAGGAGATCTGACCACTTCACTTCTGCTTGGATGGAGCAATGTGAGTCTCTTCTACCTTTTGATATCCTTACCCACTACTATGATTTGTGAACCTGAAATCAATTTGGGCTCACTCGATTCAATTCTGGAGTCTGAAGTTGAGCTTTACTTTTAAAGCCCATAATTCATATTCGAAATATTGAGAATTTGGATGAATCCAATTCCAATATATTTATGAATCATGTAAGCATCAATAATTTTGAGTCAAATTTGGGATATAAAGCATGAAATATCTCAACTCCGACTCTCTTCATTCCATTCCTTATCTATATCATATTGTGTGTTTTGTGGTATGTAGAAGTACCCTGATAACTTGGAGAAAGCAGCAGAGCTTGCAGTGTCAAGTCTACAGGTAATTACCCATCACATGATGAATTTACCAGAAACAATATCTGTAAACGCGTAGTACAGTCTAAAAGATGATCTTTGGATCGCAGGCTGTACTGCAAAGGACAGTGAACGACTATACACGTGCTGGATTCAATCCTCGCACGAGTAGCTTGGAGATACGGTTAATCCAGAGCCAGGATGATATCCGAAACCCGGAAGTTAAATTCAAAGCCGAAAGGTACGAGTAATAGATTATAACCTACACCGCATCATTACATTATGTCATTCTTGTATTTCACACTGAATAAGGGAGGAAGCATGGTGACCTTGAAGCAGAAAACTGGTTGCATTTGGTAAATTTTCGTGATTTGAATGCATTTGCCAAACATAAATTATTATTCCATTATCATCCTTGAGCTTTCATAAAATCAACAGAAACTCGAGAGTTGCAACCAAAACACGAACACATTGTTAAGGAAAAACGACCATTTATTGATATCTCCGCGACTTTTGGAGACCGGAAATAAAACCTCAAACCAGTTTAGTGACAGATTCCTGTGACTGGATATCAAATCTCTCCATCCCAGAGATCATCGACGGTCTTGAAGGGGGCATTGTCTCCTGTGATATGCGAATACGGAAAACCTCTTGCCTGCGGAATCTCGTCTATCATCTTGTAGTCTTCAGCAGAGAGCTCCCAATCAAATATGTCAAGGTTCTGTTTCATCCTCCCTTCATTGAAGCTCTTCACGACTGCACTTACTCCTTGTTCATATGCCCATCGAAGACAAACCTAATTTACAAGCACATACATACCCTTATTCAAAACCCGAACATAATACATCAGTTCAGTTTTTGAGTAAAAAGGAATCACCTGGGGAATCGTTTTTCCTTTGGCTTGAGCAATTTTGCTGAGGGTGTCACACTCCATCACTCGGCTTGTTCCCCACGGCGTCCGATACGCTCCCAAGGGAGAATATGCTGATATGTGTATACCCTTCTCCTTGCAGAAATCTCTTAGCTTCTTCTGCTGCCAAAACGGGTTCATCTCCACCTTCATATCAGCCACAGTTTAGCACGAGTAATTATCATATTCCACAATCCAATGCATTAGAAAATAAAATTTAGAGTTCTAATTTGGGTCCGTTTCGGCGCTTTCTTCGTATAATTACTGTAACGATAATCTATGTGTTGGAGGATGAAATTTTTTGATCAAATAATCTGACCAAAATATCCCCTCTAATAGCCCCTAAAATGGGCTTGCCGCACCCTTTGTTTGCCGATAATAACTATAATAAAATGCCCCCTTTATCCGTTTTTCTCGATAGATATGTAGTATTCCTCGTTACTCGATCGTTAATCTTATGGTCTTACTTAACAATGCGAACTGAATACTAACCTGGTCAACAGCAGGAGGAATAGTACCTACATCAAGTAAGGTTTGGAGCTTCTTGCAAGAGAAGTTGCTGACTCCAATAGATTTTGTAAGCCCAAGCTTTTGACATTCTTCCATGTCTTTCCAAATAGAAACCAAATCCATGGGCAATAACTCTTCCTTGTCCATGAAAAGATCATACTTTCCAGGCTTTGCACTCACAGGCCAATGAATCATGTACAGATCCAAGTATTCCAACCCCAAGTTCCTACAATGCATAAAATAAAATTTATCATAAAATTTGCAACAAGTACATATTCAGGGTTTACTATTGGGGCGGACATCCCGCTAACACAGGCAGAGTCCGCCCCGCGCCAATAACATCACTCTATAATATATAAACCCTAGATTTTAACCTTAGAGTATTTTGAAGAGCAGGCACAACAAGATGGGGATGTGCATCACTACTCCATAGCTTGGAAATGATAAAAAGCTCTTCCCTTGATTTGATAAGCCCTAATTTTAGGGCTTCCCTTATAGCTTCCCCTAGAGGTTTCTCAGTGTGATATAAAGCTGCTGTGTCAAAATGTCTGTAACCGAGCTCTATTGCTTTCAGGATAGCTTGTTTCACCTCTTCTGGGTTTAAAGGATCAGCTGCGGTACCTAATCCAATAAGGGGAATTGCATTTCCAGAGTTGAGAGGCAACACAGGAATTTTGTTGCTAACCATTTCCTTGCTTTAACAAATAGTTAGACCCTACAAAATTTGCGACTCAATTGCAAAGTAGATGTAGAAAGAAAGTAGTATATATATATATATATATATATATATATATATATAGGATGCGGTTGATTTAGGAGGAAAAAAACTGTGTTGAGGGTAACACATTTCTTTTTTCGTGTTATGAAAAATAACGAGTAAAATGGTTAACTATACCTTTTACCACTATTATTCTATTAAAAGTCCTCATAATATAAACTCATTTAGTAAATATATTAAATTGATTTTAACTCGATTCTTTCATTTAGGGAAAAATTAGAGGGGTTTACAAAACAAAAACCTATAAAAATAAAAGCGTGTTTAACCCAATTCTTTTAAAACTAATGCTAATTTTTTTTAAAAAGCCTTTATTATTGTTAACAATAAAAAAAAAACACATGTATTTATGAACAAAAAAAAAATCAATCTATTCTCTATCTATATTTATGTAAAGTGTTAGAATTGGGAGTTTTTATTAGGGTAAGAAGGGAGAATATTTAAGAGAAAATTGGTGAAATATGACCCTTTTTGTTTAACGTAGACTCAATAGGCCCCTCTATTTTTTGCTTAAATTTTTAAATAAAAAATAAATTAATCCAAGGGGCATAAGGGGAAAACGTAAAATATAATCCTATAAAATCATCCAACCGTTAGATTTCACATCCAGTTAGGGTTTCTCGCAGTCATTCATCTTCTTCGTCTCACTGCCGCCTGCTTCTCGATCATTCACCTTCTTCGTCTCACTGTCGTCGACTGCTTCTCGACTGAGTAATTGCCTCCAACGAAGGATGACGACGCCACTTCTCGATGTCGCCGCCGCACAGCCCCACCCAACCCAACCCAGATCCGATCCGTCGCCCAGCCCCTTCGACAGCGACCGCCTCGCGCACCACAACACGCCCAGCCCAGATCCGATCCGTCGCCCAGCCCCTTCGACAACGACCGCCTCGCACCGCACAACCCGCCCACCCCAGATCCGCCGCCAGCCCACCTCGCGCCGCACAACCCCGCCCAACCCAGTTCCGCCGCCAACCCCATTCGGCAATGAATGTCCTCCGGCATTGTGCCGCACAGCCCCGCCCTGCCAATCACGTGCATCGACCAACGAAGCCACCACTGTGCAGTACCGGTGCCGCCACTATGCACTCCTAGAGGCGGATCTGGGCAGTCCTAGAGGCGGATCTGGACAGTTCTCGTTGCAGCCGCAGTGCAATCCCAGGAAACCCTAATTTCAATTTTAAATTGTTGGCATATTTACAAAAAAGCTCCCTAGTTTATAATTGCATTTATGACCCATATTTTTTAAATTTGCAAAATTTCCCCAAACTGGATAATTACAAAAATAAAATAACTAAATTTTTTAATTTTTGCATTTATAAATACGGGATATTGACTACATATTTTATAAATACAGGATATTGACTACATATTATATAAATACGGGATATTGACTACATATTTTACCATTATAATTGGGCTTGTGTAACTCGAATGGACTTGAAACAAAGACGGGCTTGTGTAAACGACAGACTTGTGTAAACGACGGATTTGTGTAAATGAAAATTATGTATTAACATTATGTAATTGAACTTGTGTATTAAAATTGTGTATTAAGCATTATGTACTAATACCGTGTATGAACAAGAGAATACACGAAGTTCAATTAGTCCAGCTGGTATAAGAGTGGGAGGGGGGTCCTGTCGTCCAGAAATTAATAAGAATAAATTCGGACTTTTAGAATTTAAAAGACACTTACCTCCCCCAATATTTTTTATCCTATATCATACGTATAGAATTAAATATACTTCACCGATTGACCTATTTGAAAATTTAAACCTTAACACATGCTTTTCGGACGACCTCGAACTTAATGTTCTCATCCGTAAAAATGCTTTACGATGAACAACTCCTAGAAGATAATTATTTCCTAACCGATTTCGTTTAAAAAATTTTTTAATTTTACTTTTATTTTTATATTTCATCTTCAATGGTATGTAAGCCCACAATCTATTCACAATTCACATGGTGACTAATTGATTTGGTAAATCGCCAAATTGTATGATTTTGTCAGTCCATTGATTGGGTTAGTATTCAATTGGAATTTTTTGTCTTTGCTGACAGTCTCACCACAATTTCCCAAGTCCATTGATTAGGGTCGATTCAACATAAAAACGTATTGATCCAGGGTTGATAGGCGTACCGACGAAAATATGTATTATAGGATCTTCAACTATGTATATGGGTGCTTATATGGACCTCACGGAAAAAATTAAAAAAATTTCAATTACGCGCTTAGTAGTCGTCCCAAAAATTTTTTTTTTTAAAATAATTAAAAAAAATTATTGGGACGACTACTACGTTCCCCATAAGCGTAGTTAAATTTTTTTTATTTTTTATTTATTTTGTAGGACTAATACTATCAACTATACACGCGAAGTGCATAATTCTAATGACTATTAAATATTTTCACCGCTACATTTTAAAATAAAAAAAAATATTTTATCAAAATAAAATTAAAAAAATCTGAATTCAATAATCTATTAAATAATCTCATAATCTAGACTTGTAAAGACCATAAGTTCACTACCACTTATGATAAAAATATATCAAATAATTCGACTAAAAGTAAAGTATAAGTACATAAAAAAAAAAGTATGATCAATTATTTGATAGTATGATTAGTATTTATTAGCAAGTTAATACTTCACTTTTCTGGTTATTTCGATTCAAATTCCTTCACTTGACTAAAAGTCTATGAGCAAATTGTAAGCTCGATTACAATTTAGGGTCGGCTCGGCCTAAACGAGTTGAATCTAGTGAGACCAATTTAAAGTCCACCCAAATGACCACTCTAAAGGTAATTGGATGTAGGGTTGTGCAGATTCGGACCGAAAAAACGGTCTTAGTTATCAGATCCGGTTCGATCTAGGATATTCTGGTTCGGTCCTAGACCGTAATTTTTCAATCATTTTACACTTTTAACATTTTTCAGAAGAAATTGGATATTGTCAGGTCCAAACCCGGACCGGACTGTATTTAGCTCATTATATTAAAAAGAAAAGACAAGCCAATACGGGCCGGATCGGACCATATTAGACCGGATCATCATGGTCTAGTCCATAGACCGTTACATACATGAGTGTTGCACTGTTGGTCCCTCCTTAATCAAGCCCATTCAATAAATGGGTTATCCAACAAATTGGATATAAGCCCAATGGGCAAAAGATCCAAAAAGGAAGAATCCATTGTGGAGAATGCTCTAGAGAAGAAAAGAAAAGATGAGAAAGATCTAGAGAAGAAGAGACTAGAAGAGAATGATCTAGATAAGATTAGTCTAGAACTAATCTAGAATCTTCTTCTAAAATATCTTCTAGGAATTTGTGTAGGGATTTGATCTCCTCCAACTATAAATAGGTGGAGAAGTTGTAGATTTGTATCATCCACAAATTGAGAGCTCAAGCAAGCTAAGCAAGTTGTGAGAGTGCCCACACAAAACCTTGTAGAATTCCTTCTCCATATAAATATAAGTGAGTTTGTATCAATTAAGTCATTGACTTAATTAGTCTATATTCCCATTCTACCAACACGAAAGTGGGAGGTTTTCCCAACAACTGGTATCAGAGCAAGGTTAGTCCGGTCATTATTCCTTAGCTCGTGTTGTCAAGATGGAGGCTACCGTCATTCACGATGGCGAGATGTTCAAACTCACGGCGGATAATTATTCTTATTGGAAGCCGATGATGGAAGACCACCTTTATTGTAAGGATTTGTATGAGCCCATCACCAGTAAGGATAAGCCCAAAGGGAAGAGCGAGAAGGAGTGGGAGCTTCTAAACCGGAAAGCAGTCGCCATGATCCGTAAGTACATCGACAAATCTCTATTTGAACATGTATCTACATATACAAATGCTTTTGAATTATGGACAAAACTTGAGTCCATGATTCAAAAGAAAACGCCTCGTAACAAAGCCGTTCTAGTTCAACGGTTGGTGAAGATGGAGTACAAGGATGGCCAAAACATGATCGAGCACTTGAATAATTTCAAGGGGCTCGTAAATCAGCTAAGTAAAGCTGGAATGAAACTCGAAGATGAGTTGCAAGCCCTTCTACTCCTTAGTTCCCTACCAGAGAGTTGGGACACTCTTGTAGTTACTCTTAGTAACTCAGCCCCGGAAGGGAAGCTCACCATGGACGCCGTTAGTGATAGCCTCCTTGGTGAAGAAGTTAGAAGGAGGGAACGAGGCGCGTCTACCCAATCTGAGGCGAATATTATTGACAACCGGAGTAGAAGCGATACACGTGGGCGCAATATGAACCGAAGTCGAGACCAGTCTCGAGGTCGGTCTAAGTCACGCTCTAGGCCAACTTGTTACTATTGTGGAACAATAGGCCATAAGAAATTAGAATGTCGATTTCTTAAGAAAGATCAGAAGGCCGGTAACGTCAAGGCAGACCAAATTAACCCAACAAAGAGGCGAGAGGAAGACAAGGGTACAACCGCCATGGCAGATGAAGGTGATGATCTATATCTCTTCGGAGAAGACAACTTCCTGAATATCGCCTCTGACGATAGCTCCTGGATTATCGATTCCGGTGCATCATTTCACGTCACTCCTCATGAGAGTTTCTTCTCAACCTACCAAAGCGGTGACTTTGGTAATGTCCAGATGGGGAATCAAAATAGGAGCAAGATTGTTGGTATAGGAGACATCATCCTGGTATCAAATACGGGATGCAAGATTACCCTTAAGGATGTGAGGCATGTCCCTGATATGCGTCTCAACCTCATATCAGCCGGAAAGCTTGACGATCTTGGCCTAGTAAATCAATTTGGCGGCGGCAAATGGAAGCTCATCCAAGGAAGCATGATAATGGCTCGAGGAAAGAAGGAAGGGTCATTGTACGTCACACAAGCAAAGTTGTGCAAAGGAGAAGCCAATGTCGCAGGAGAAGACATGGAACTATGGCATCGAAGGCTCGGACACATGAGCGAGAAGGGTCTTCACACACTAGCACGAAGACAACTCCTCCCAAAGGTGCAAGGTAACTCTCTTGACCCTTGTGCCGATTGTTTAGCCGGTAAACAACATAGAGTGTCCTTCCAAACGTCTTCTCAACCTAGAAGACGAAAGAATATTCTAGATCTTGTGCACACCGTTGTTTGCTCCATGTCCGAGAAATCCCTTGGTGGTGCGTTCTATTTTGTCACCTTCATAGATGACCACTCAAGGAAGGTATGGGTTTATCTCCTAAAGACCAAAGACCAAGTTCTTGATGCATTCAAGGAGTTTGTTGCTCGGGTGGAACGAGAGACAGGACAAAAGCTCAAGAGTGTTCGATCTGACAATGGAGGAGAATATCGAGGTCCGTTTGAGGCATACTGTAGATCTCATGGAATCAGGATGGAGAAGACACCACCTAAGACACCACAACTGAACGGGCTTGCAGGGAGAACGAACCGAACAATTACAGAAAGAGTTCGGTGTATACTATCTCACGCAAAATTGCCCAAGTAGTTTTGGGGAGAAGTTGTGAAGACTGTCGCCGATATTGTCAACCTTACGCCGTCCGTTCCCCTGAATGGAGACACCCCGGAGGAAGTTTGGTCAGGAAAGAAGGTTTCGTATGACCATCTAAAGGTGTTCGGGTGCAGGGCATTCGTTCACATATCTAGGGACGAACGTGCCAAGCTCGATGCTAAGACCAAAGAATGTATCTACCTTGGCTCACCCAAAGATGAACTCGGATATCGGCTATGGGATCCAACCACCAACAAGATCGTTAGAAGCCGAGATGTGGTATTCTTCGAAGATCAAACAATTGAAGATATTCAACGATCAGAGAAGCCAAGGACAAGAGTCAAAAGGAGCACACCAAACCCCGGCCCTTCTCCGATACGACAAGAAACTTCAAATGAAGCTACGCCAAGAAATGAAGATGCTGAAGAGAGTGATACTACTCTAGAGCATGGTGATGAAGAAATCCATCAAGCGCCAGAAGGACAATCGAGCACTCCACCAGAATCTCAACTGAGAAGGTCTTCTAGAGACAAAAGACCATCTACACGATACACACCCGATGAATATGTGACCCTCACGGATGAGGGGGAGCCTCAAAGCTACAAGGAGGCCATGGATGACACTCACAAAAGTGAATGGGTAAGAGCCATGCAAGATGAAATGGAATCCTTGCATGAAAACCACACATATAAGCTGGTGGAGCTACCAAAAGGGAGGCGAGCTTTGAAGAACAGATGGGTATACCGAATAAAATCGGAGGATGAAAACTCAAAGTCTCGGTACAAGGCTCGATTGGTCGTAAAAGGATTCCAACAGAAGAAAGGCGTCGACTTTGAAGAGATATTCTCTCCGGTAGTAAAGATGTCATCAATCCGAGTTGTTCTTGGTATAGCAGCTGCTCTGGACTTGGAGATCGAACAACTCGACGTCAAGACCGCCTTTCTCCACGGAGATCTTGAAGAGGAGATATACATGGAGCAGCCTGAAGGATTCAAAGAACCAGGCAAGGAGAATCTAGTATGCCGACTAACGAAGAGTCTTTATGGGCTAAAACAGGCACCGAGGCAGTGGTACAAGAAGTTCGACTCTTTCATGGCAGATCATGACTTCAAGAAGAATCCATGTGACCCATGTGTCTTCATGAAGAGGTACGCTAGTGGCGACTTTCTCATACTCTTACTTTACGTCGATGACATGTTAATAATAGGTCATGATCGTAACAAGATAGCTGCTCTTAAGAAAGATTTGAGCAAGAGCTTTGCCATGAAAGATTTAGGACCGGCAAAGCAAATTCTTGGGATGAAGATCACTCGTGATCGATCACAGAAGATGTTGTGGCTATCCCAAGAAAGATACATCGAAAAGGTGCTAGAGAGATTCAATATGCACCAAGCTAAGCCGGTAAGCACACCACTTGCTGGGCACTTGTTCGCTCCAAACGGTGTGTGCAAGCTTTAAATTTATAACCCTAGACTTAAGCTTAAAACAAGGATGCGAACCCGCAGTGTACGGGTCAATCGTAGTAAAAGCAAGAAAATTCCAGGGGTCGATCACAGGGACTTGGTGAAACAAAGTCCAGTACAGTATGCTAATGTCAATGCTAACCACAAGAGCAAGTACTACAATCAAAGATGAATAAGATGTCAAATAAAGCAAACATGCAATTCTAGGGATTAAAGCATCTAGTTGTGGTTCCAACTCAAGATCTATAGATAAGCGGACAAAGCTGAGATTTTTGCGTGGGGAAGGCGTTTCTAAAGTGGAGTAGATCACCGGGTAAGTCTCACTACACACTAATCCTAAACCGTAACTCCTATTACCGGGTAAGTCTCAAGGAATTAAGATAAAGAACTATAACCTCAAACTAACACACCATCTAAGGGAATAGAATCAACCTTTACCGGGTAAGTCTCAGGCTAACTCACAAAGATGGGATGGAAGCACACTCAAACCCCAATAAAGGACAAGCCTTTATTACCTATACTTATGATCGTTAATACACAAACTAAGGAATTACCGGGTAAGTCTCATCCTAAGCTTGCATTGAACCAGGAAGGTGTAATAAGAATAGGATTTGGCAAACTCTAACACTTAACTCTCAGTTTAGGGTCGGATAAGTCACCTCGGTCAGAAGAATTCCACCCCGGCCGAGATGTTCATCAACCGAACGAGGTGCTTAGGGTTAAGGTTAAAGACTCGAGCTTTCAGGATCCTACTGGAATCTAAGATTATTCTATCATTGTTTTTCCCACAACCTTCAGCCAATCACCCTAGAATCACACAAGGAAATTTAGCCACTCATCATCATAATGAAAGTATTAAATATATGGAAGAAGGTGAATATTTGAACAAAGAAGAATTTAATGAAAACACTTCAATAACTGAATCAAATATCACACAAAATCGTTCCTTGGATAATAATCCAACAAGACAAGACAACAAGGAAAGGAATTGAAGACAATCTTACAAAACCCTCCAAAAAGCTATAAAGCTATAGTCTTCAATCTTCCTTCAACCTTCAAAAAGGGTTCTTCAAATCTCTCCCAAATTGGAGTAGGATGCGGCTGCTGCGCTTGTGTGCGAGATGCAATCGATGTATGCAGCCTCCTTTTTTGGTGTAAGCGGGCTCATCGAATTGTGGAAATCCAACCCTTTTTATAGGAAAAATAAACCTCCAAAGATAATAAATCTTAAGAAGATATATTCCCATAAAAATAGGTAAAATATATGATTCTGCATATCTCCTTCCTTCCAGAAGCTCAGCCCAAAAATATAAGATCACTTTCCAAAATTAAAAGATCTCTTCCAAGAATAAAATATTCTCGCCGCGTCCTAGGTGTTCGCCTCGGTCGAGTCGGCGTTTCTGGATCGCCTCGGTCGAGATGAATCTCTGGTCAACCGAGGTGACTCATAACTGAATGTAGAATCTCTCAAAACTGGTCCAAAGTAAATCTTTAATCCATGGTTGTGCTTCCTGAATGTAGCTCCAAATGACTCTTGACTCCTTTTGTTCCTTTTTTGATGCAAAACGTACCATATTACCTGCAATTACAACGAAACTAGGTGTAGACCTCGATTCTCGCAAAGGTAGATGAAATGGTAGTAAAATCACATAATGTACATACAAACATGCAGATTATGAAAGATAAAACGTCCAAACAAACCCCAAAATATAGACTATAATTCATGCTATCAAAATACCCCATACTTAGCCCTTGCTTGTCCCCAAGCAAGTTCCTCATATAGAAATCAAGATAGAATGGATTATAAGTCAAAAAAATCAATGAAAAGTCTTTCAAAAACATTTTATGGTGTGAAACTATCATAGATCACTCTAAGAGAATACTTCCTGGAAATTAAAAACTCAATATGATCAAAACATTTTATAAATATAGGAAAGTTGTTCATCTTTGCATAAAATCATAGAATGCATAATAAATCATAATTATCAAAATTAATCATGTATAATCCGATTTAAACCGCTAAGTCAATCAACAAAGCTCAAGGTCTCAAGGGCTTCCCAAAAGAAAAGGTCGAGAAACGTGTAGGGTAGGGATGTGTGTAAGGTAATGTGGTGCTAGAATCCGGGAAAAGGATGTACTTCACTTCCACTTTGACTTTCAACATCTTCCATCAATAAGCTTTGCTTATTTCACACTTTTTCTTTTACTTTACTTTTTGGGATGCATGGATAGAGGTGCACAATAACCGAAGCCTAGGAAATCCGCAATCATCAATTTCTTGAGATGCATCAAACCCTTGATGCACATACCATGACCCGTTAGGAATATCGCTCAATCCGACTTTGGCAAGACACAAACACCCGGCTATGTGAATGGTGCCGAGTTACTCATCTTCATGATTGACTTCCCCAAACCTAGAATTGCATTCTAACACTTTCACTTTCAGCCATCTTCAACTTTAACTTGCTTTCGCCACTTCGCTTGCTTCCAAATTCCCGGATAGGTAAAGGGAGGCAAAATGTATATGAGGGGTTAAGCATGATCAAGAAGAAGAAGAAGAAGAGAATGAATTGCCTTGGTCTTTCCAAGATGAATGTGAGAGAACTTATGCTGCGGTGTCAACCTTCAAATTCAACATAATTTGGATAAAAACAAAATATTAAACATGTCAATAATTTCAAACAAAGCATTTAGCAACTTAAACATATTATAAATCATTTCAAACATATAAAGAATTTAAAACCAGTCAGTAAACAAGATCTTCACTGAGATCATATCCAGATAAGTAACACAAAAATCGTTTTCGAAAACTCTCAGTTAACCCACCTCGGTCGAGATGTTCTTGGTTCAACCGAGGTGAAACACCTCGTTTTGCCTGAACTGTCCCGGTCGAGGTCGAAATTTTTTTTTTAAAAACCCTTTTTTTTTTTTCGGTTTCGACGTTTTTCTCAATCACATATCCTGTAAGTATGCATGCAATCTCAGATAAACATATAAATGCAGAATGAAGCATAAATATGAAAATATCCGGTCAATAAAATACATCATAAGTCAAATAATACATCGAAGTCAAATAAGTCAAGTAATACATCAACTACCCCATACTTGAGACACACTGTCCCAGTGGGTATAATAAAAAGTCTGAATAAAAGAGGACTCACCGGATAAAGAGCCGAACTGCATAAAAATAAATAAATAAAGCCTGCAGCTCCTCAGAAGTCCTGATCCGGTGGTGGTGGTGGAATGTAGGGGAACTGAGCAGGATCATAGGGATAGCCCATGACATGCTGGAACTGTAGCTGAGCCATCATGTGCTGATGATGCTGCCGCCCCTGCATCTCCCGGATATCTAATGACAGTGCAGCATAAGTGTCGATGACCTGATCCGTCAGGTCATCAATCCGTCCGTGTGCTGCTCTGTCCCTAACTCTCTGCCTCCTGCGCCTAGCGGGCCTGACTGGAGAAGTCTCAGCTGGCGCCGGCTCAGTATCCTCCTCATCCTCATCAAGATCAATAATGGGAGGCGCGCTCGTCCCAGCAGTATCTGTCCCTGTGTCCATCGGGACGCCGCCTCCTCTCTCGTCAACTGTCTCGTCATCATCATCCTCATCCTCAGCCTCCTCAGCAGCCTCAGCAGCAGCTGCTCCCTCTCTGTAATCCTCCATAAGCGGAGCCCATGCTGTCTGCCAAAAATGTGGGTCGTAGACAGAGAACTGTGCAGACCATCTGATGCCCTGAGGTGCAGTCCGCTCCCATGGCATGGCGACGTACGGAGTGGTCAATCCACGGGGGACAAGAATCCGCCGCGTAATCATCTCCTGCAGACCCAGCGGCTTCGGAGCCGCCGCCAATGTGCACACGCTGAGGTCCATCCCGTGGTAGGTGGCGATGTGGGTGACTAGACCTCCACAACAGATATCTCCCTTCGCCTTGGCCTTGATCTTGTGCAGATCCTCTGCCAAGAGCAAGCCAAAGTCGGGGAAACCTCCTGTGACCATGCAGTATAGCGAAAAGAGCTCCCCCTGTCTGATCTTTTGGGGCGTCTCAGTACGCGCCAGAAGCATCTCACTGAATATCCGGTGGGCAAGTCTGAAGGCTGGGTGAAAGATGACCTTCTCCCTGGAATCTCCAGGGCGCCATCTGTCTGCATGTGTGGTAATGTGGGCTATCTGTCCCCAAAACTCCCTAGCTACTGATCGGGAAGGGAAGTCTACAGCGGTGGGGGCAGGAAAGCCAAAGATCTCTCTCCAGATCTCTAATGGAACTATGAAGTTCCGGCTCATCAGCCGGTACTTCACAGATCCCTCTGTGGGTAGGTAGGAGAAGGAGCTGACAAACTCGAGTGTCGGCTCTATGTAGGCTGGGGCTCGGACCTCAGTAAACTGGTCCAGCCCGACTGTGGCGATCATCCTCCTAAGGTCAGCCTCTAACCCTAGGCAGTCAAAAGCGGATACCTCCAGAAATCGTGGTGCGATAACTGGACGGCCCGCTATCCTCTCATAGTCTACCCGGCATCTCTCGTGGATGACCGGGCGGTAGGGACGGGAAGAAGAAGGGGAAGGGGAAGGTGAGGATCTATCTCTAAGGGCCAGCAATCTGTCTGAACTCATCTTCTCAAAACAGCACTGTCAGACCACCTCGGTTGCTGACAAGTCTCAGAAATCACCTCGGTCGAGGTGCAGACCGACTGGACCGAGGCGTAGCAGTTTCGATTTCAATTCTCAGAAATTCAGTTCTTTTCCCCCTAAAATCACTACAATTGCTTCCTAAGGGGTACTTATGGGTTTCCTCAGCAAAATCAAGGGCAACCAAAGCTCAAAAAGCAGTAAACGAGTCGGTTAGGGTTTTCGAACTTTGTTTACCTCGTTTCGGTCGAAACACTCAATCTTTCTGCAGATCTGTAGTTGCAATCGATTCTTCTTCCCCTCAATTGCAGTTTTGAAGCAGAAATCGTCGAGAAAGAGTGAGAAACGAGGGAGAACGAGGTGCGCTGTCGCCGCGGTCGAAATGGGTGAAAAATAAAAAGTGAAAAGTAATTTTCCCTTTTTATACCGTCACGAGATCTGCTGTCACCTTGGTCGAGATGGTCTCGACTGGACCGAGGTGGTACGGACCGAGGCGGTTCTGCAGAAACCCTAGTCGCCTCGGTTGCTTCAAGAATCAACTCGGTCGAGGTGTTCTGACAGTGACCGAGGTGCCTCTTTCTTCTCAGAATCTCGAACTTCTCTCTTTCCAGGAGTGCTCCTTCCTGTTGTCTGTCCAGAACGCCAAAAACAAAGCAAAGCAAAGCAAAAACAAAAACTATCTAAACTAGACTAGAAAACGGGAAAGAAAGCAATACCTTGGGTTGCCTCCCAAGAAGCGCTTGATTTAAGGTCGCTAGCTGGACCATGATGCGTCTCAAACGAGGTAGATCGGCGCGACCTCCTCAACCGGCGTTTCCGGTTGGTACTTCTTAAGTCTATGACCGTTGACCTTGAAGCTTCCGCTAGTTTCGCCCCATATCTCAACTGCACCATGAGGGAAAACATGTTTCACAACGTAAGGTCCGGTCCATCTAGATTTCAACTTACCTGAAAAAAGACGGAGGCGGGAGTTGAAGAGTAGAACTAAATCTCCTTCGTTAAGCTCCTTTGGAACGATACGCTTGTCATGCCATCTCTTCGTCCTTTCCTTGTAGATTTTGGCATTCTCATAGGCGTTCAAACGCAGCTCCTCCAGCTCGTTAAGTTCCAATAGTCGCTTCTCGCCAGCATCTTTAATGTCAAAGTTCAACCATTTGATAGCCCAATACGCTTTGTGCTCCAACTCGACGGGCAAGTGGCAAGATTTCCCATACACCAAATTATAAGGGGTGGTGCCTATGGGAGTCTTGAATGCGGTCCTGTACGCCCAAAGAGCATCGTCTAATTTCATGGACCAATCCTTCCTTGTTCTAGAGACGGTCTTCTCCAAAATCGCCTTGATTTCTCTGTTCGAGATCTCGACCTGTCCACTAGTTTGAGGGTGATAAGCGGTTGATACCTTGTGGGTTACCCCATACTTCGATAGAAGTGCCTTAAACTTCCGGTTGATGAAATGCGTTCCTCCATCGCTGATGATGATGCGTGGAGTTCCAAATCGTGGAAAGATAGTTCTATTCAAGAACTTCACAACCACCTTGGCGTCGTTAGTGGGAGAAGCAATGGCTTCGACCCATCTAGAGACGTAATCCACTGCAAGGAGAATGTAGAGGTTTCCTCCGGAGGATGGGAAAGGTCCCATGAAGTCAATCCCCCATACATCAAAGATTTCCACTTCTTGGATGTTGTTAAGTGGCATTTCGTTCCTCCTTGATAGGTTCCCTGTTCTTTGGCATGCATCACAAGAAACAACGAAAGATTGCACATCCTTAAATAATGTAGGCCAAAAGAAACCGGAACGTAATACCTTAGCGCATGTTTTATCGGTGCTAGCATGCCCTCCGCAAGGAAGTGAATGGCAATGCCTTATGACGCTATTAACTTCATCTTCCGGAATGCACCTTCGAAGCATCCCATCCGGTCCGCGCTTGAATAGCAGCGGCTCATCCCAGTAGTAATGTCGTACTTCCTTGAGGAATTTCTTCTTTTGGGAGTACGTCAATCCGGGCGGTATTTCCTGGCAAACAAGATAATTCACAATATCAGCATACCAAGGACCTTTATTATCAGAAAGTTGGTGGAGGGAATGATCCGCCAACTGTGGGTGAATGTCAGAGAAGGGAGTAGAAAAATTGTTATTCTCTGTAATCTCAGTCTGAATCGTCTCGCTGTCGACTTCGGTCGAGGCGCAAAGGCGTTGACCGAGGTGTTCTTCAGACGCCTCGCTCTGTCCAGAAAGTGCCTCGGTCGAGGTACTGCTACTGGATCCGAGGCTGGAAATCTTCGTTTCCTGGATCAGCTTCTCAGTCATGGCTCCTGGATCTTCTTCCAGTGCCTTTAAGCTCCGTATATCTGCATCACAAGAAGCATCTATACCTTCCTCCATTAAACTGAAGCTTATAACTCTTTCGAGTGGATCATTAATAAGGATAGAGCTCACCAATTCTCTTGATTCTTCTTCATCGTAGATGTTGAAGATATCATCAGTTAGTTGCTCTCCTTTCATGGCTGCAAGTAGCGCGAACTCCACCTCATCGCCGCCAACGTTGAATTTCAACTTGGCGTTCTTGCAATCCACATTGCAACCCGAAGTTGCTAGAAATGGCCTCCCGAGAATGATAGGAACAGGATAATCTGCGGGAATGTCAAGTACGACAAAATCTATGGGTAGATAGAAGTTACCTAACTTGACCGGAACGTCCTCCAAAATGCCCACGGGATGGGTGATGGAGCGATCCGCCATGTAGAGTCGGAACTTGACCGGTTTGGGCTCTCCAAGACCGATCTTAATGCATAGCTCCAGCGGGATGATGCTCACGCTGGCTCCTAGATCGCAAAGGGCTTCACAAGTGACATCCCCAACTTGAATGGGAATGCAAAATGAGCCGGGATCTCTTAATTTAGGTGGCATCTTCTCCTTCATGATCTTTATGAGTTCCGAAGACTTAGATGTCATCCTAACTTCACCAACATCCTCCAGTTTCCTCTTCCTTGATAGGATCTCCTTTAAGAACTTCCCATAGGCGGGCATACCTAGAATAGCATCAAGGAAAGGAATATTAATATGGAGCTTATTCATCAAGTCAAGGAACTTACCAAAGTGCTTGTCAAGATGTGCTCTGGCTCTGGACTGGGGGAATGGAAGTGGTGGTTTATATGCAGGAGGTGGAACATAAGCTTCTGTCGTTCCTCCTGCTTTCTGTTGTACCGCCTCGGTTGGCATCTCGGTCGAGGTGTTCTTCGACTGGATCTGGACCGAGGTGGTCTGCGTCGAGCGAGGTACTGGATCTGCAGTTTTGAGTCCACTCCTCGTCGTGATGGCCATACACTGGCCCTTAGGGTTAGTTTCCGTCTTTGCTGGAAGCTTCCCTGGATCTCTTGGCGCTTCATTCGCCCTATTAGCAAGTTGTTGTTCGAAGGACTTTTGGGCCCTTGAAAATGAAGTCATAGAATTCTCCATAGCATTAAGCTTGATCAAGATTGCCTCCAGGACTGCGTCCTTCTTTTCCGGCTGAGACGAACTTGATCCTTGCCCTTGGCTCTTCAATGGAGTAGAAGAAGAAGAAGGAGAAGAGAGGAAAGGGTTAGAGGAATCATTCGAGTTGGAGTTTGAATGATTGTTACCGTTGTTTTGGTTATTCGCCCTCCAATTGTTGCTATTGGATCCTCTATTGTTGTTGTAGTATAGTGGTAAGTATTCCCGCCTGTCACGCGGGTGACCCGGGTTCGATCCCCGGCAACGGCGCCAAAAACTTGTTCGCTCCAAACGGTGTGTGCAAGCTTTAAATTTATAACCCTAGACTTAAGCTTAAAACAAGGATGCGAACCCGCAGTGTACGGGTCAATCGTAGTAAAAGCAAGAAAATTCCAGGGGTCGATCACAGGGACTTGGTGAAACAAAGTCCAATACGGTATGCTAGTGTTAATGCTAACCACAAGAGCAAGTATACAATCAAAGATGAATAAGATGTCAAATAAAGCAAACATGCAATTCTAGGGATTAAAGCATCTAGTTGTGGTTCCAACTCAAGATCTATAGATAAGCGGACAAAGCTGAGATTTTTGCGTGGGGAAGGCGTTTCTAAAGTGGAGTAGATCACCGGGTAAGTCTCACTACACACTAATCCTAAACCATAACTCCTATTACCGGGTAAGTCTCAAGGAATTAAGATAAAGAACTATAACCTCAAACTAACACACCATCTAAGGGAATAGAATCAACCTTTACCGGGTAAGTCTCAGGCTAACTCACAAAGATGGGATGGAAGCACACTCAAACCCCAATAAAGGACAAGCCTTTATTACCTACACTTATGATCGTTAATACACAAACTAAGGAATTACCGGGTAAGTCTCATCCTAAGCTTGCTTTGAACCAGAAAGATATAATAAGAATAGGATTTGGCAAACTCTAACACTTAACTCTCAGTTTAGGGTCGGATAAGTCACCTCGGTCAGCCAGTTTCCACCCCGGCCGAGGTGTTCATCGACTGAACGAGATGCTTAGGGTTAAGGTTAAAGACTCGAACTTTCAGGATCCTACTGGAATCTAAGATTATTCTATCATTGTTTTTCCCACAACCTTCAGCCAATCACCCTAGAATCACACAAGGAAATTAGCCACTCATCATCATAATGAAAGTATTAAATATATGGGAAGAAGGTGAATATTTGAACAAAGAAGAATTTAATGGAAACACTTCAATGACTGAATCAAATAACACACAAAATCGTTCCTTGGATAATATTAATCCAACAAGACAAGACAACAAGGAAAGGAATTGAAGACAATCTTACAAAACCCTCCAAAAAGCTATAAAGCTATAGTCTTCAATCTTCCTTCAACCTTCAAAAAGGGTTCTTCAAATCTCTCCCAAATTGGAGTAGGATGCGGCTGCTGCGTTGTATGCGGTGTATGCAGCCTTTGATCGACGGTATAGCGTGATGTTAAAATTGTAGAAAATCAACCCTTTTTATAGGAAAAATAAACCTCCAAAGATAATAAATCTTAAGAAGATATTATCCCATAAATATAGGTAAAATATATGATTCTGCATATCTCCTTCCTTCTAGAAGCTCAGCCCAAAAATATAAGATCACTTTCCAATTTTAAAAGATCTCAGCCAAGAATAAAATATTCTCGCCGCGTCCTAGGTGTTCGCCTCGGTCGAGTCGGCGTCTCTGGATCGCCTCGGTCGAGATGAATCTCTGGTCAACCGAGGTGATCATAACTGAGTGTAGAATCTCTCAAAACTGGTCCAAAGTAAATCTTTAATCCATGGTTGTGCTTCCTGAATGTAGCTCCAAATGACTCTTGACTCCTTTTGCTCCTTTTTGATGCAATACGTACCATATTACCTGCAATTACAACGAAACTAGGTGTAGACCTCGATTCTCGCAAAGGTAGATGAAATGGTAGTAAAATCACATAATGTACATACAAACATGCAGATTATGAAAGATAAAACGTCCAAACAAACCCCAAAATATAGACTATAATTCATGCTATCAGTGTCCTAGCACAATGCCTTCGTTAACCATAAAATGACACTTCTCCCAATTCAAAACAAGGTTAGTGTCTTCACATCTTGTAAGCACTAGAGAAAGGTTAGATAGGCAATCATCAAAAGAGGAACCATATACAGAAAAATCATCCATAAATACCTCCATGATCTCCTCTATGTACTCGGAAAAGATAGCCATCATGCATCGCTGGAAGGTAGCTGGTGCATTGCACAATCCAAATGGCATCCTCCGATAGGCAAACGTCCCCCATGGACAAGTGAAAGTGGTCTTCTCCTGATCATCCGGATGGATAGGAATCTGGAAGAATCCACTATAGCCGTCCAAGTAGCAAAAGTGTGAATGCTGGGCCAACCGTTCGAGCATTTGATCAATGAAGGGAAGCGGAAAATGATCCTTCCGAGTAGCCGTGTTCAGCTTCCTATAGTCGATGCAAACTCTCCAGCCCGTAACGGTCCTTGTTGGGATCAACTCGTTGTTCTTATTCGTCACAACGGTCATCCCTCCTTTCTTTGGAACGACATGCACCGGGCTAACCCACTTGCTGTCCGAGATAGGATAAATAATACCTGCATCCAACAATTTAAGAACTTCCTTCTTCACAACCTCTTTCATGATCGGATTTAACCGTCTTTGAGGTTCCCGTGAAGTCTTATGATTATCCTCCATTAGAATTCTATGCATGCAGAAAGAAGGTTTAATGCCAATGAGATCATCCGTGGTGTACCCTATGGCTTTTCGATGCTTTCTCAGGACATGCATTAGCTTAGTTAATTCAGAATCGGAAAGGGAAGCGCTAACAATAACGGGATAAGTAGAATCCGGCCCAAGAAAGATGTACCTCAAGTGACTAGGGAGTTGTTTAAGCTCCACAACTGGGGGTGCTTTCTGGGAGGGATCTGTGCTTCCTCTTTCCAGTGGAGTGGTGTCAGAAACTGGACTAGGTGCAGTCTCAGTTTGAATCGTCTCGCTGTCGACTTCGGTCGAGGCGCAAAGGCGTTGACCGAGGTGTTCTTCAGACGCCTCGCTCTGTCCAGAAAGTGCCTCGGTCGAGGTACTGCTACTGGATCCGAGGCTGGAAATCTTCGTTTCCTGGATCAGCTTCTCAGTTTTGGCTCCTGGATCTTCTTCCAGTGCCTTTAAGCTCCGTATATCTGCATCACAAGAAGCATCTATACCTTCCTCCATTAAACTGAAGCTTATAACTCTTTCGAGTGGATCATTAATAAGGATAGAGCTCACCAATTCTCTTGATTCTTCTTCATCGTAGATGTTGAAGATATCATCAGTTAGTTGCTCCCCTTTCATGGCTGCAAGTAGTGCGAACTCCACCTCATCGCCGCCAACGTTGAACTTTAACTTGGCGTTCTTGCAATCCACATTGCAACCCGAAGTTGCTAGAAATGGTCTCCCGAGAATGATAGGAACAGGATAATCTGCGGGAATGTCAAGTACGACAAAATCTATGGGTAGATAGAAGTTACCTAACTTGACCGGAACGTCCTCCAAAATGCCCACGGGATGGGTGATGGAGCGATCCGCCATGTAGAGTCGGAACTTGACCGGTTTGGGCTCTCCAAGACCGATCTTAATGCATAGCTCCAGCGGGATGATGCTCACGCTGGCTCCTAGATCGCAAAGGGCTTCACAAGTGACATCCCCAACTTGAATGGGAATGCAAAATGAGCCGGGATCTCTCAATTTAGGTGGCATCTTCTCCTTCATGATCTTTATGAGTTCCGAAGACTTAGATGTCATCCTAACTTCACCAACATCCTCCAGTTTCCTCTTCCTTGATAGGATCTCCTTTAAGAACTTCCCATAGGCGGGCATACCTAGAATAGCATCAAGGAAAGGAATATTAATATGGAGCTTATTCATCAAGTCAAGGAACTTACCAAAGTGCTTGTCAAGATGTGCTCTGGCTCTGGACTGGGGGAATGGCAGTGGTGGTTTATATGCAGGAGGTGGAACATAAACTTCTGTCGTTCCTCCTGCTTTCTGTTGCGCCGCCTCGGTTGGCATTTCGGTCGAGGTGTTCTTCGACTGGATCTGGACCGAGGTGGTCTGCGTCGAGCGAGGTACTGGATCTGCAGTTTTGAGTCCACTCCTCGTCGTGATGGCCATGCACTGGCCCTTAGGGTTAGTTTCCGTCTTTGCTGGAAGCTTCCCTGGATCTCTTGGCGCTTCATTCGCCCTATTAGCAAGTTGTTGTTCGAAGGACTTTTGGGCCCTTGAAAATGAAGTCATAGAGTTCTCCATAGCATTAAGCTTGATCAAGATTGCCTCCAGGACTGCGTCCTTCTTTTCCGGCTGAGACGAGCTTGATCCTTGCCCTTGGCTCTTCAATGGAGTAGAAGAAGAAGAAGGAGAAGAGAGGAAAGGGTTAGAGGAATCATTCGAGTTGGAGTTTGAATGATTGTTACCGTTGTTTTGGTTATTCGCCCTCCAATTGTTGCTATTGGATCCTCTATTGTTGTTGTAGTTGTTGTTTCGGGGTCCGTTGTTGTTGTTACGGTACCCGTTATTGTTGTTGTTGTTGTTCCTTTGCCCTTGCTCTTCCTTCTTAGTTTGAGCCATCAATAGCTCCTTCAACTGTTTCACGTTGTTCTTCAAGGACGTGAGTTGGTTGTTGTTGGTTTGAGTCTCTTGAAAGTTGACTCTTTTAACTCCACCTTCAGTTCCTTGGTGGGTGTACTTCTCCATGTGCAAGGCTTGCTTCTTAATGAAGTCCCAAGCCTCATCAACCGCCATATCTATGAATGTACCGGCGGAGAGTAGTTGGAGATTGAACTGGGTGTTTCCGTCCAGCCCCTTGAAGTAGATCTCCAACAACTCGATCTTTGGAATCCCATGATGTGGGCAATCCAAAAGGATGTCCTTGAACCGCTCCCATGATTTGGACAAGCTCTCCTTGTCCTTCATGATGAAAGCATTGATCTTCCCCCTCATTTCAGCAGTCTTTGAGGGGGGAAAGAATTTGGTCAAGAATTCCGTAGTCATCTCTTCCCATGTGCTGATCTTTCCTGCAGGAAGAGATTGATACCAAGTAAGAGCTCTATCTTTAAGAGAAAAGTAGAAAGGTCTTAGCTTGTAGTTGTTATTTTCAATTCTGAGAGGTCGCAAAGTCTCCATCAAGATCTCGTAGTTTTGAAGATGTTGATGCGGCGACTCCTTCTCCAGCCCTCCGAATTGACATTGGCGAATCATGGCTAGAACTTGCGGTCGAAGTTCGTAGTCATGATCCGCTGGATCTCCTAGGTTCACTCCTGGACGCCTCAGCTGTTGATTAGGGTCCATCCTTTGACCTAGGGTTTGTGGAATTCCTGCAAGAAGAACATCTCGGACTGGCATCCGAAGCGGATGCACATCGGCCGGGGCGTCAGGTACTGGATTCTGCCTCGGTCGAGGATCAACTACTGGATCCTGCATCGGTCGAGGTTGAATCTGGTTCCGAATTGCTGCAATCTCAGCTTCGATTGCTGCAGTCCTGGCCTGATTCTCCTCTTTCTCTTGCCTTAGCTCTTCTTTACTGAGACGTAGCAGCTCCTGCGTCTCTCTCAACTGGGCCGCAAGATCGTGATCGTCTTGTTGGGCCATTTTCGCTTCTCTTAAGCGTCTCTTGTATGTCTTTTCTGGTTCGGGATCGTAAGGAACGATTTCCTTCCCAGTGCGGGTTCTTCGCATATACCTAAGAAAGAACCTGCGAAAGTCACTCAAGTAGAGTGGTTAGACAATAAGGGGGCAAATGCCCTAAGAGCAAACCGTACCGGCTCGGTCTAGACCAAGTCCCCGGCAACGGCGCCAAAAACTTGTTCGCTCCAAACGGTGTGTGCAAGCTTTAAATTTATAACCCTAGACTTAAGCTTAAAACAAGGATGCGAACCCGCAGTGTACGGGTCAATCGTAGTAAAAGCAAGAAAATTCCAGGGGTCGATCACAAGGACTTGGTGAAACAAAGTCCAGTACAGTATGCTAATGTCAATGCTAACCACAAGAGCAAGTAATACAATCAAAGATGAATAAGATGTCAAATAAAGCAAACATGCAATTCTAGGGATTAAAGCATCTAGTTGTGGTTCCAACTCAAGATCTATAGATAAGCGGACAAAGCTGAGATTTTTGCGTGGGGAAGGCGTTTCTAAAGTGGAGTAGATCACCGGGTAAGTCTCACTACACACTAATCCTAAACCGTAACTCCTATTACCGGGTAAGTCTCAAGGAATTAAGATAAAGAACTATAACCTCAAACTAACACACCATCTAAGGGAATAGAATCAACCTTTACCGGGTAAGTCTCAGGCTAACTCACAAAGATGGAATGGAAGCACACTCGAACCCCAATAAAGGACAAACCTTTATTACCTACACTTATGATCGTTTGTACACAAACTAAGGAATTACCGGGTAAGTCTCATCCTAAGCTTGCTTTGAACCAGAAAGGTGTAATAAGAATAGGATTTGGCAACTCTAACACTTAACTCTCAGTTTAGGGTCGGATAAGTCACCTCGGTCAGAAGAATTCCACCCCGGCCGAGATGTTCATCAACCGAACGAGATGCTTAGGGTTAAGTTTAAAGACTCGAACTTTCAGGATCCTACTGGAATCTAAGATTATTCTATCATTGTTTTTCCCACAACCTTCAGCCAATCACCCTAGAATCACACAAGGAAATTAGCCACTCATCATCATAATGAAAGTATTAAATATATGGAAGAAGGTGAATATTTGAACAAAGAAGAATTTAATGAAAACACTTCAATAACTGAATCAAATATCACACAAAATCGTTCCTTGGATAATGATCCAACAAGACAAGACAATCAAGGAAAAGAATTGAAGACAATCTTACAAAACCCTCCAAAAAGCTATAAAGCTATAGTCTTCAATCTTCCTTCAACCTTCAAAAAGGTTCTTCAACTCTCTCCCAAATTGGAGTATGATGCGGCTGCTGCGCTGATAGCGGGTGTATGCAGCCTGTATTTCGGTGTAAGCGGGCTTATCGAATTGTGGAAATCCAACCCTTTTTATAGGAAAAATAAACCTCCAAAGATAATAAATCTTAAGAAGATATATTCCCATAAAAATAGGTAAAATATATGATTCTGCATATCTCCTTCCTTCTAGAGGCTCAGCCCAAAAATATAAGATCACTTTCCAATTTTAAAAGATCTCAGCCAAGAATAAAATATTCTCGCCGCGTCCTAGGTGTTCGCCTCGGTCGAGTCGGTGTCTCTGGATCGCCTCGGTCGAGATGAATCTCTGGGCAACCGAGGTGATCATAACTGAGTGTAGAATCTCTCAAAACTGGTCCAAAGTAAATCTTTAATCCATGGCTATGCTTCCTGAAGGATTCCTTTTTGCTCCTCAATGTAGCTCCAAATGACTCTTGACTCCTTTTGCTCCTTTTTTGATGCAAAACGTACCATATTACCTGCAATTACAACGAAACTAGGTGTAGACCTCGATTCTCGCAAAGGTAGATGAAATGGTAGTAAAATCACATAATGTACATACAAACATGCAGATTATGAGAGATAAAACGTCTAAACAAACCCCAAAATATAGACTATAATTCATGCTATCAAAATACCCCATACTTAGCCCTTGCTTGTCCCTAAGCAAGTTCCTCATATAGAAATCAAGATAGAATGGATTATAAGTCAAGAAAATCAATGAAAAAGTCTTTCAAAAATTATTTTATGGTGTGCAACTATCATAGATCACTCTAAGAGAGTACTTCATGGAATTAAAAACTCAATATGATCAAAACATTTTATAAATATAGGAAAGTTGTTCATCTTTGCATAAAATCATAGAATGCATAATAAATCATAATTATCAAAATTAATCATGTATAATCCGATTTAAACCGCTAAGTCAATCAACAAGCTCAAGGTCTCAAGGGCTTCCCAAAAGAAAGGTCAAGAAACGTGTAGGGTAGGGATGCATGTAAGGTAATGTGGTGCTAGAATCCGGGAAAAGGATGAACTTCACTTTCACTTTGACTTGCAACATCTTCCACCAATAAGCTTTGCTTATTTCACACTTTTTTCTCTTTTACTTTACTTTTTGGGATGCATGGACAGAGGTGCACAATAACCGAAGCCTAGGAAATCAGCAATCATCAATTTCTTGAGATGCATCTACCATGACCCGTTAGGAATATCGCTCAATCCGACTTTGGCAAGACACAAACACCCGGCTATGTGAATGGTGCCGAGTTACTCATCTTCATGATTGACTTCCCCAAACCTATTATTGCTTTCTAACACTTTCACTTTCAGCCACTTCTCAACTTTTGACTTGCTTTCACCACTTCGCTTGCTTCCAAATTCCCGGATAGGTAAAGGGAGGCAATATGTATATGAGGGGCTAAGCATGATCAAGAAGAAGAAGAAGAAGAAGAATGAATTGCCTTGGTCTTTCCAAGAAGAACGTGAGAGAACTTATGCTGCGGTGTCAACCTTCAAATTCAACATAATTTGGATAAAAATAAAGTATTAAACATGCCAATAATTTTAAACAAAGCATTTAGCAACTTAAACATATCATAAAACATTTCAAACATATAAAGAATTTAAATCCAGTCGGTAAACAAAATCTTCACTGAGATCATATCCAGATAAGTAACACAAAAATCGTTTTCGAAAACTCTCTGTTACGCCCACCTCGGTCGAGGTGTTCTTGGTTCAACCGAGGTGAAACACCTCGTTTTGCCAGAACTGTCCCGGTCGAGGTCAAAAATTTTTTTAAAACCATTTTGTTTTTTTTTCGGTTTCGACGTTTTTCTCAGTCAAATAACCTGTAAGTATTTAGCAACTTAAACAAAGCATTTAGCAACTTAAACATATCAGAACTGTCCCCGGCAACGGCGCCAAAAACTTGTTCGCTCCAAACGGTGTGTGCAAGCTTTAAATTTATAACCCTAGACTTAAGCTTAAAACAAGGATGCGAACCCGCAGTGTACGGGTCAATCGTAGTAAAAGCAAGAAAATTCCAGGGGTCGATCACAGGGACTTAGTGAAACAAAGTCCAATACGGTATGCTAGTGTTGATGCTAACCACAAGAGCAAGTATACAATCAAAGATGAATAAGATGTCAAATAAGCAAACATGCAATTCTAGGGATTAAAGCATCTAGTTGTGGTTCCAACTCAAGATCTATAGGTAAGCGGACAAAGCTGAGATTTTTGCATGGGGAAGGTGTTTCTAAAGTGGAGTAGATCACCGGGTAAGTCTCACTACACACTAATCCCAAACCGTAACTCCTATTACCGGGTAAGTCTCAAGGAATTAAGATAAAGAACTATAACCTCAAACTAACATACCATCTAAGGGAATAGAATCAACCTTTACCGGGTAAGTCTCAGGCTAACTCACAAAGATGGGATGGAAGCACACTCAAACCCCAATAAAGGACAAACCTTTATTACCTACACTTATGATCGTTGGTATACAAACTAAGGAATTACCGGGTAAGTCTCATCCTAAGCTTGCTTTGAACCAGAAAGGTATAATAAGAATAGGATTTGGACAAGCTCTCCTTGTCCTTCATGATGAAAGCATTGATCTTCCCCCTCATTTCAGCAGTCTTTGAGGGGGGAAAGAATTTGGTCAAGAATTCCGTAGTCATCTCTTCCCATGTGCTGATCTTTCCTGCAGGAAGAGATTGATACCAAGTAAGAGCTCTATCTTTAAGAGAAAAGTAGAAAGGTCTTAGCTTGTAGTTGTTATTTTCAATTCTGAGAGGTCGCAAAGTCTCCATCAAGATCTCGTAGTTTTGAAGATGTTGATGCGGCGACTCCTTCTCCAGCCCTCCGAATTGACATTGGCGAATCATGGCTAGAACTTGCGGTCGAAGTTCGTAGTCATGATCCGCTGGATCTCCTAGGTTCACTCCTGGACGCCTCAGCTGTTGATTAGGGTCCATCCTTTGACCTAGGGTTTGTGGAATTCCTGCAAGAAGAACATCTCGGACTGGCATCCGAAGCGGATGCACATCGGCCGGGGCGTCAGGTACTGGATTCTGCCTCGGTCGAGGATCAACTACTGGATCCTGCATCGGTCGAGGTTGAATCTGGTTCCGAATTGCTGCAATCTCAGCTTCGATTGCTGCAGTCCTGGCCTGATTCTCCTCTTTCTCTTGCCTTAGCTCTTCTTTACTGAGACGTAGCAGCTCCTGCGTCTCTCTCAACTGGGCCGCAAGATCGTGATCGTCTTGTTGGGCCATTTTCGCTTCTCTTAAGCGTCTCTTGTATGTCTTTTCTGGTTCGGGATCGTAAGGAACGATTTCCTTCCCAGTGCGGGTTCTTCGCATATACCTAAGAAAGAACCTGCGAAAGTCACTCAAGTAGAGTGGTTAGACAATAAGGGGGCAAATGCCCCAAGAGCAAACCGTACCGGCTCGGTCTAGACCAAGTCCCCGGCAACGGCGCCAAAAACTTGTTCGCTCCAAACGGTGTGTGCAAGCTTTAAATTTATAACCCTAGACTTAAGCTTAAAACAAGGATGCGAACCCGCAGTGTACGGGTCAATCGTAGTAAAAGCAAGAAAATTCCAGGGGTCGATCACAGGGACTTGGTGAAACAAAGTCCAGTACAGTATGCTAATGTCAATGCTAACCACAAGAGCAAGTAATACAATCAAAGATGAATAAGATGTCAAATAAAGCAAACATGCAATTCTAGGGATTAAAGCATCTAGTTGTGGTTCCAACTCAAGATCTATAGATAAGCGGACAAAGCTGAGATTTTTGCGTGGGGAAGGCGTTTCTAAAGTGGAGTAGATCACCGGGTAAGTCTCACTACACACTAATCCTAAACCATAACTCCTATTACCGGGTAAGTCTCAAGGAATTAAGATAAAGAACTATAACCTCAAACTAACACACCATCTAAGGGAATAGAATCAACCTTTACCGGGTAAGTCTCAGGCTAACTCACAAAGATGGGATGGAAGCACACTCAAACCCCAATAAAGGACAAGCCTTTATTACCTATACTTATGATCGTTAATACACAAACTAAGGAATTACCGGGTAAGTCTCATCCTAAGCTTGCATTGAACCAGGAAGGTGTAATAAGAATAGGATTTGGCAAACTCTAACACTTAACTCTCAGTTTAGGGTCGGATAAGTCACCTCGGTCAGAAGAATTCCACCCCGGCCGAGATGTTCATCAACCGAACGAGGTGCTTAGGGTTAAGGTTAAAGACTCGAGCTTTCAGGATCCTACTGGAATCTAAGATTATTCTATCATTGTTTTTCCCACAACCTTCAGCCAATCACCCTAGAATCACACAAGGAAATTTAGCCACTCATCATCATAATGAAAGTATTAAATATATGGAAGAAGGTGAATATTTGAACAAAGAAGAATTTAATGAAAACACTTCAATAACTGAATCAAATATCACACAAAATCGTTCCTTGGATAATAATCCAACAAGACAAGACAACAAGGAAAGGAATTGAAGACAATCTTACAAAACCCTCCAAAAAGCTATAAAGCTATAGTCTTCAATCTTCCTTCAACCTTCAAAAAGGGTTCTTCAAATCTCTCCCAAATTGGAGTAGGATGCGGCTGCTGCGCTTGTGTGCGAGATGCAATCGATGTATGCAGCCTCCTTTTTTGGTGTAAGCGGGCTCATCGAATTGTGGAAATCCAACCCTTTTTATAGGAAAAATAAACCTCCAAAGATAATAAATCTTAAGAAGATATATTCCCATAAAAATAGGTAAAATATATGATTCTGCATATCTCCTTCCTTCCAGAAGCTCAGCCCAAAAATATAAGATCACTTTCCAAAATTAAAAGATCTCTTCCAAGAATAAAATATTCTCGCCGCGTCCTAGGTGTTCGCCTCGGTCGAGTCGGCGTTTCTGGATCGCCTCGGTCGAGATGAATCTCTGGTCAACCGAGGTGACTCATAACTGAATGTAGAATCTCTCAAAACTGGTCCAAAGTAAATCTTTAATCCATGGTTGTGCTTCCTGAATGTAGCTCCAAATGACTCTTGACTCCTTTTGTTCCTTTTTTGATGCAAAACGTACCATATTACCTGCAATTACAACGAAACTAGGTGTAGACCTCGATTCTCGCAAAGGTAGATGAAATGGTAGTAAAATCACATAATGTACATACAAACATGCAGATTATGAAAGATAAAACGTCCAAACAAACCCCAAAATATAGACTATAATTCATGCTATCAGCACTTTAAGTTAAGTTCAAAGCAATGCCCAACTAGTGAGCAAGAGAAGCGGGATATGGAGAAGATCCCCTATGCCTCGGCAGTAAGCAACCTTATGTACGCCATGGTGTGCACTAGGCCCGACATTGCCTATGCAGTTGGAGTAGTGAGTCGCTTCCTAGCAAATCCAGGAAAGGAACATTGGGCTGCAGTGAAATGGATCCTCCGATATCTACGAGGCACTACTAATAGGTGCTTATGCTTCGGAAAAGAGAAGCCTATACTACAAGGATACACAGATGCCGACTGGGCCGGTGATAGTGATTCCAGGAAATCAACATCAGGATATGTGATTACATTCGCAGGGGGAGCTGTTTCCTGGCAATCAAAGTTACAAAAGAGTGTTGCCTTGTCCACCACTGAAGCAGAATATATTGCAGCTACTGAGGCATGCAAGGAGATGTTATGGATGAAGAACTTCTTGATGGAGATGGGAGTAGAACAAGATCGTTATATCTTGCAATGTGATAATCAAAGCACAATTCACTTGGCAAAGAATTCAACTCTTCACTCCCGCTCGAAGCACATCAATATACGACATCATTGGATCCGAGATGTTCTTGAAGAAAAGCTTCTGCAACTTGGCAAGGTGCACACTGATGAGAACTGGTCAGACATTATGACCAAGGTAACACCGACCAAGAAGTTTGAAGATTGTTGTCAAGGTACCGGCATCGTATCACATGATTAAGTCGTGAGGGGGAGAATTGTTGGTCCCTCCTTAATCAAGCCCATTCAATAAATGGGTTATCCAACAAATTGGATATAAGCTCAATGGGCAAAAGATCCAAAAAGGAAGAATCCATTGTGGAGAATGCTCTAGAGAAGAAAAGAAAAGATGAGAAAGATCTAGAGAAGAAGAGACTAGAAGAGAATGATCTAGATAAGATTAGTCTAGAACTAATCTAGAATCTTCTTCTAAAATATCTTCTAGGAATTTGTGTAGGGATTTGATCTCCTCCAACTATAAATAGGTGGAGAAGTTGTAGATTTGTATCATCCACAAATTGAGAGCTCAAGCAAGCTAAGCAAGTTGTGAGAGTGCCCACACAAAACCTTGTAGAATTCCTTCTCCATATAAATATAAGTGAGTTTGTATCAATTAAGTCATTGACTTAATTAGTCTATATTCCCATTCTACCAACACGAAAGTGGGAGGTTTTTCCAACAACATGCACAACCCTCACTAAATGGGTCAATGGATAGTAGAATTGTCATATGAATAGGGTTCCTATATCGGCTCATAAAAAACTCGATCCAGTCTCAATCACTTGACTAAACAAATTAGTATGAACACATTTATAAGTCTGATAAACATTTAGAGCAGTTATTTATAAGCCATCTCCATGAAAACTCGAAACAATCTCCATGAAAAATTATTGAGAAATTATTCCATTTCTAGGGTCCAACAATAAAATAGTTTTCAAAAAAAAGATTTAGACCAAATTATAGGTGATCATATATATAAATATCATAGAATAAGGGTATCCATATGTAATAAGGAAGAAAGTTGTAACAAACTCTCAACGGACTATCAAGTAGTGTCTATATGATGGCACTATTCTGTATTTTCAGCATATATGAGAATATTTTCATCTTCTTCTTCTATGTGTTAACATGGTATCAGAGCAATATCTGATCTCCATTTTTCAAAACACATAGTTATACTTTAATCCATTTCTACATACTTTTTGCTCATTCTCTTCATCTCATGGATGCTACCAAGGATTCGAGTTCTTCTCCTCCTTCGCTTACTCTGGATCGTCCTGTTGCTGTTAATGTGGATGATCCACTGTATCTTGCTCATTCTGATAATCCTGGAATGCAGCTCGTATCTATCCTCTTTAATGGCACTAATTTCACTTCCTGGCGCCGAAACATTCGAATGGCACTTGGTGCCAAGCAGAAACTTGGATTTGTCGATGGTACGTGTCTCAAACCTTCGATTGGTGATACTGAGCAGTTAACCAAGTGGATTCGAGCTGATTATATGGTGCGTTGCTGGATTTTACATTCTATGAAATCTGATTTTGCTGAATTGTTTACCTATGCTGAATCTGCCCTAGAATTATGGAAGGATATTGTCGAAAGGTTTGAGGTGTCTAATGCTCCTCTTATCTATCAAATTCGTAAAGAATTGTCTACTCTTGTGCAAGAGAATACTTCGGTTTCAGTTTATATTGGAAAATTAAAGAAACTGTGGGATGAATTGAGCTCCATTGATGCTTTACCTGTATGTTCCTATCAAGGTATTAGCCATTGCACCTGTGATATTCTTAAGAAAATTTCTACTCGAGAGGTTCACAATCGAGTTATGCAGTTTCTTATGGGTTTGAATGACCAATTTGAGCATATTCGTAGTCACATCTTGTCTTTAGATACATTACCTACTGAGAATCGAGCTTTTCATATGGTTTTCAAATTGAAAAACAGAAGGAACTTACTTGTCATGTTCCGACTTCCCATGATATTCTTGCTGCATCTCGATCTGTTCCCTATAGGCAAGCTGGTGGTAGCCGGAGGGATTTTAAAAAGGAAAAATATGATCGACAGTGTTCTTATTGCAAAGAACGAGGCCATCTGCGTGAAGCTTGTTTTAAGCTCACTGGAGTTCCAGATTGGTATAAGGAATTTAAACAGAAAGAAGACAAACCTTCACATGCTGATTCTCGATCTGCTAACACTTTGTCTGTTGCTAATTCTCCCCTGGATCCTGATGTTGTTTCTTCTTCTGGTCCATTGGATTCTTCTGCTGCCCAGGCTGTTTATCAAGAAATCCTGAAATTGATGATGGATAAGCATAATATTCCATCCATTAATTTTGCAGGTATTCTCAGTTGCATAGCTAATGTTGCTATTAATATGACTACATGGATTTTGGATTCAGGTGCTACAGATCATATCTGTTTTTGCAAGTCTTTCTTTGTTGATTTGGTTCAGCTTGATGAACCAATATTGATCAATTTGCCTGATGGCTCAGTTAAGAAGGTGTATCATCGAGGCAGTGTGGTTTTATCTTCAGCTATCACTTTACATCATGTTCTATATATTCCTCAATTCAAACACAATCTATTGTCCATATCTCGACTGATACACGATTTTCCCATGAAGGTTCTGTTTACACATAATTCATGCTTGTTTTAGGCCCTTTCCAGTGATCTCATTATTGCCACTGGGTTCAAGGATGGCAACCTTTATAAATTGCAGTCATCAGGGTTACCTCATGTTACTTGTGCTGCTTCTTCAGTCTCTAAGCATTGTGATATGCAGTTGCTTCATGACAGATTAGGCCATATGTCACTACCTAAGTTTCAGCATTTAGATACTGGTTTTTCCTCTAAACTGACAAACTTGAATTGTCATGCTTGTATTAAAGCTAAACAGCATAAGCTTCCTTTCCTGTTAAGTGATTCTCGAGCTCAAACCATTTTTGGTCTTATTCACATTGATATTTGGGGTCCATATCATACACCATCCTTATGTGGAGCTCGGTATTTTCTAACTATTCTGGATGATTTCACTCGCAATACTTGGACATTTTTAATGTCAAATAAAACACAGGTTTATCAGATTATCCATAATTTCTTTACCTATGTGAAGAATCAGTTCAATGTTTCTGTCAAGATTATTCGTTCAGACAATGGAGCTGAATTTCTATCACATCGTTTCCAAGCATTATTGTCTGCATTTGGTATCATTCACCAACGCTCAGCTCCTTATGTCCCTCAGCAAAATGCTCGTGTTGAGCGCAAACATCGTCACTTACTAGAGACAGCTCGTGCTATTCGTCTTCATGCCAATTTACCCCTTTATTTATGGGGTGAATACATACTTACAGCAACTCACCTGATCAATTTAATGCCATCTGCAGTTCTTGACTGGAAGTCTCCTTATGAGTTATTGTATCACACTAAACCAGCTTATGATCATTTGAGGGTGATTGGTTGCTTGTGTTTTAGTCTCCTTCCTAAAAGGGACAAATTTGAACCTGTGTCTATCCCTTGCATTTTGCTGGGATATCCCCCTGGTCAGAAAGCCTATAAACTGCTCAATCTCAGCTCTAAGCAGATTGTCATCAGCCGACATGTTCTTTTTCAAGAACATATTTTCCCTTTTTCCAGCCCTACTCTAGCATCTCCTTGTTCACCTTCATCTTCTTCACCACTTCCGCTTGTTACACCAGCTCCTGATTCTCCTATACCACCATTGCCTACTTCAACTCATTTCCCACCACCATCAGATAATGTTCATACCACTATTTCCCCTTCCAGCTCTTCCTCAGATTCTTCATTTGCTCATCCCATTCCAGTCCCTTTTACTGCTACCTCTCCAGATTCATCATCTCCCTCCACAAATATTTCTCCTTCTCCTTTAATTATTTCCTCTTCCACACCATCTCCTGTAATTATTTCTCCTCGACCATCTCGTATTGTTACTCGGCCCACTTATCTTCAAGATTATGAATGCAACACTGCTGCAACTATCCAAATTTTTGACTTAGCTTCACATTCTCCAGATTACATCCATGCCTTAAATAATGTTATTCAGTCTTGTGAACCTACCACTTATGGTCAGGCCAAAGACTCTCCTGCTTGGATCGAGGCTATGTCCAAGGAGATTGAGGCTCTTGAGATTAATCACACATGGGATATTGTACCTTTACCACCTGGAAAAACTGCAATTGGTTCTAAATGGGTATATAAGATCAAATACAAACCAGATGGTACCATTGAACGTCATAAGGCACGCCTTATTGCCAAGGGTTACAATCAAATCAAACATAAAGACTATAAGCACACCTTCAGTCCTGTAGCTAAGTTTGCTACTATCCGAGTTGTGCTTGCTCTTGCTGCTGCTAGATCTTGGCCCTTGAAACAGCTCGATATTAACAATGCATTCTTGCATGGTTACCTTGATGAAGAAGTTTTTCTTTTACCTCCTCAAGGGTATTCTAAAGTGCCTCCTGGTCATGTGTGTCGGCTAAAAAAATCCCTCTATGGCCTTAAGCAGGCTAGTCGACAGTGGAACATCGAATTGACTAAGTGTTTACTTCAGTTGCAGTTCATTCAATCTCATCAAGACTACTCCTTGTTTGTGAAGCATTCTTCTGCTGGCATCATCATTGTCCTGGTTTATGTGGATGATGTTCTAATCACTGGTAATTTACCTTCTGAGGTTGCTTTGCTTAAACTTGCTCTTGATCGTGCCTTCACCATTAAGGACCTTGGTTCTGCCAGATTTTTTCTTGGCATGAAAATTGATCACAGTCCATCTGGCATGTTATTAAACCAACGAAAGTATATTCATGATATATTAAAGGATACTCATATGCTTTCTGCCAAGGCTACAAGCTTTCCTATGCAGCGCAATTCTCATTTATCACCAGAAATTGGTGATGTTTATGATGATCCTGAATCATACAGACGACTTATTGGTCGTCTTCTTTACCTTACATTGACACGTCCAGACATTGCCTACACAGTTCAACAGCTTAGTCAGTTTCTTGCTGTTCCTCGTCTCCCTCACTGGCAAGCTGCTACTCACTTGCTTCGATATCTTCGTGGCACTATGGATTTTGCCCTTCATTATCCAGTTCAACCTACTCTCTCACTTACTGCTTATAGTGATGCAGATTGGGGGAGTTGCCCCTTTTCTTGTCGATCAATCACTGGTTATTGCTTGTTTCTAGGCCGTTCTATTGTTTCTTGGAAGACTAAGAAGCAATGTACTGTTAGCAAGTCCTCTGCAGAAAGCGAGTATAGGGCTATGTCTATGACTACAAGTGAGGTTATATGGTTGGATGGCTTACTGCAGGATCTTCACGTCATTCTTCCTCGTCCTTTCATGTTGTATTGTGATAATAAAGCAGCTCAACACTTGGCTGCCAATCCTGTATTTCATGAACGAACCAAACACTTACGTATTGATTGTCACTTCGTACGTGATGAGGTACAAAAAGGCTTGATCTCCACTGCTCATGTGCCCTCTCATTTGCAACTTGCTGACATTCTTACTAAGGCACTTGGAGCACAACAGCATGCATTTCTTTCTCGCAAGCTTGGTCTTGTTCTACCGATCCAGTTTGAAGGGGGTATAGGTGATCATATATATAAATATCATAGAATAAGGGTATCCATATGTAATAAGGAAGAAAGTTGTAACAAACTCTCAACGGACTATCAAGTAGTGTCTATATAATGGCACTATTCTGTATTTTCAGCATATATGAGAATATTTTCATCTTCTTCTTCTATGTGTTAACACAAATCAAGTCATTTATCCTCAATCCCAAAGATGATCAAGAGTCTTAAAGATCATATCAAAACTCTCCATCCCAAAGATCATCAAGAGTCTCAAAGGGGGTGCCTTCGCCTGTAATGTGCGAGTAAGTAAAACCTTTCTCCTGCGAAATCTTCTCTATTTGACGATAGTCTTCATCGGAAAGTTCCCAATCGTATATACCCAGGTTTTCTTTCATTCTATCCTCGTTGAAGCTCTTCACTATCACAATTACGCCTTGCTCGTATGCCCATCGAAGACAAACCTGCAAATGTAACATTCAGAGCGGACTTGAGAAAGATAACAGAAATGACCAAACAACACACAAACCCTAATTGGAAACCCTAAAACTGCGACCGCGTTTCATATGAGTTCTTTTGTTGTAGATAGAAGAAAGTCATTGAAATGAAAGGTGAAGAGTTCACCTGGGCAAGAGTTTTCCCTCTGGCCTTAGCTATATTTTGCAGGATATCGGACTCCATAACTCGGTTGGTTCCCCATGGTGTCCCTTTTGCACCCAAAGGAGACCAAGCTGTGATGTGTATACCCTTTTCCTTGCACAAGTCTCTTAGCTTCTTTTGTTGCCAACAAGGGCTCATCTCCACCTTATTTTGCAGGATTTACACATACTAATTAAGATATAATCAAATAACTTCTAAACCAAAACTGTTTATAAAACGGTTCGGTTTGTGATCCGCGATTTCATGGCTATCAGTTTTCGGTTTGGTCTATTCCGAATTTTTTTTCATTTTTAATCAATTTGAACCTAATATATATACACATAAAATCTAGATGAGTACTCTAATTAAGCATAAACTAGTCTAATACCCGCACCGTGTGCGGGATTAGCTTTCATAAATCGTAAAACAAATCTAACTATTAATTAAAAGTGAGTTGGAAGATAATATTATGAGGGAAAGTAAAAGATAATAAAAACAAAATGGGATATTTTAAAATAAATGATAGTTTACATGTTCTTGATAAAAAAAAGGTCTTAAATGAAACTGAACGTTAAAACGACCCGTAATATAAAAATATATGGAACCATGGTTTATGTAATTAAGGTTTTTTTTAATATTAGTATATATATATCGTTAGTTTATAAAATTTTTAATTAATTTTTTAAAATGAGAGTGCGTTTTAAATTGCATTGACAAAAAGAACAGAAAAAAAACATATGGCATTAAAGGCTTCTACTTTATTATTAGTATATAGATATATATATATTTTAACACTAATAGTATATATACATATATGTTTGGTAGGTAGATAAATATAAGTTTTATAATAGGATAATTAAAATATGGTAACTATATATATTAATTAAATAAACTAAAATTCTAAATAAATGACATGTGGCATATTTTTTTGTTAAGATGAACCACGTTGAAGTAAACGTTTCTACTTTAATATATGTATATAGATATTCCCTCTTGCACTACAACTTTACCTATTCACACTAGCATACTCGACTCGTTGTCCATCCAATAATCGACCGAGAGGTTATTGGTGTGCTACTCCTCGTGCATATCGCTTTCAGCGTTACTCATAACCATACTTTTTATAGGTCCTCAATGTTTTGGTTCCTCTATTACTCCCTCGTAAACCCTCTTAATGAGTCAAAATATAGCGATCTATAATAAGTGAAGTTATTCAAGTTCAGATTTGGAAATGATCTTATATTATTGTTTTATGTCATGTAATTTTAAGTTTTAACCGATTGGTGGATTTGTAACTCTTTTCAAGATATAAAATATTCATATGTGTAAAAATTAATTTATTTCCTTCTTTATTTTTCCTTCAAATGTGATCTTTATATATTAAAAAAAAAAGTCCGTTTAGGTCCAAAATATAAACTGAACCTAAATCGATACTAATAGGTTGAGTTTAGGGTTATATACCATCAAAACTCAGTCTTAGGTCTAGATCGAAACCAACCCAACCTTTTAAGTTCGATTCTCGTTTTTACAAAAATTGATTTTAGATTCGCATTTTTCGGTTTGGTATAGACCTATGTATGGAGATAATGTGTTCTATAGGGCACAATATGTAAATAAAGGATATGTTAGGGATATTGTTAGAATATATCCTAAAGCATATAAATACACACAGTTGTAACAGAATTCAGTTTATGCTGAATAGACTATTTTCCATATCTTCTTCTTAAAATGGTATCAGAGCACAGAAAAATTCTTCTCCATCTTTCAATCTAGATCTAGTTCTTTTCTTTTGATTAATCATCTATGGATGATCGTAATGATGCTCGAGATAAGGATCCTCTCGATCCGAATCCTATTTCGTCAAGCAGTAGAGTTACAGAGTCCATTGGAGCTGGAGTCATTTTACCTGGAAATTCAACCGATCCTCTTTACCTTGCTCCCTCAGATAATCCAGGGATGCAACTTGTGTCTACACTATTTGATGGATCCAATTTCTTTTCATGGAAAAGAGGGATTCATATGGCACTTGAAGCAAAATTGAAGTTAGGTTTCATCACAGGTTCTTGCGTCAAAGACGCTGCTGATACAGAGAAGGCAGCTCGATGGATTCGTGCCGACTATATGATTCGGTGTTGGCTGATTCATTCGATGAAACGGGAAGTTGCTGAGCAATTTTCGTATGTGGAATCAGCTAAGGAACTGTGGGATGAAGTTCTAGAGAGGTATCAGATTTCTAATGCACCTTTGATCTATCAAATTCACAAAAACCTAAACTCTATGAAACAAGAGAATGCTACAATTTTGGTTTATTATGGTCGTTTTAAGCGTTTATGGGATGAGCTGCAAGCGCATGATGCACTACCTGTTTGTTGTTGTGATGGAATTATACATTGCAAATGTGAGATTCCTAAGCTTTTAATTGAGAGAGAAGTCAAAACACGCTTGATTCAGTTTCTTATGGGGCTCAATGATCAATTTGATCATGTTAGATCTACTATCCTATCCCTTGAAACCTTGCCATCTTTAAATCGTACCTTTCATATCGTTTTACAAGTTGAAAAGCAGAGAGAAGTTACCTCTACCCTGACTATACCTCATGAAGCATTAGCAACAGATAGACAGGTTCCCTATCGTCAGGCAAGAGGAAGTAGGCAAGATTTTCGCAAGGATAAATGAGACATGAAGTGTGACCATTGCAAAGAAAAAGGTCATATGAAGGAGCAGTGTTTTAAGCTGTACGGTTATCCAGATTGGTACAAAGGTTCCAAGAACCTTCCTAATGATAGATCTCCAAATCATTCCAGAAATGGTCATTCTCTGACTGCATTTAATTCTGATGGTTCTATCATCAATTCTCCCCTTGACGATGTCCCTGCTAAAGGAGTTGATACTAATACCATGTCTATGATGTTTCAAGAGATGTTCAAGTTCATGAATAATCAGTCTGTCAGTTCTGGACCTTCCAGTTCTGTAAACTTCGCAGGTATCCTGAAGTCCTTTTTAGCTCATGCTTCTTCTTCACCAAATATTTGGATTATTGATTCAGGAGCGACAGATCATATCTGTTATTGTCGAGAATTATTCTCCAATCTTGTTTCCTTGAGCAGGCCTATTCAGATTGGCCTTCTTGATGGCACTTTAAAATTGGTGACTCATTCAGGAAGTGTTCCAATTTCTTCATCTCTCACCTTGGACAATGTTTTGTTTCTGCCAAGGTTTAAGCATAATCTTCTCTCTGTACATCGCCTTATCATTCAATCTTCTTGCAAGGCTAATTTTGATTCGGGTCATTGCTTATTTCAGGACCATATTACTAATGCTGTTATAGCTCAAGGCTTCTTGGATGGTGGTCTTTACAAGCTCATTAGTCCTGCCACAGTTTCTACTAATGATGCTCTTTCTGTCTGTAATAATGTTGACAAGATATCTTTGCAAACTTTTCATGCACGTTTAGGCCATTCATCTTTGCTTAAATTGCAGCATACCACTGCTTGTCCTTCTACAACTTTGTCATCCTTAACATGTGATATTTGTACAATGGCAAAACAGCACAAATTACCCTTTCCTCGTAGTAATTCATATGCTGCTCATGCTTTTGCTATTTTGCACATGGATATTTGGGGCCCTTACCATACTAGATCTAAATGTGGTGCTCGATATTTTCTCACCGTTTTGGATGATTTTACTCGATGCACATGGACCTTTCTTATGAATGATAAATTGCAGGTGCATCGATTGGTCTTTGAATTTAAGTGTGGTTAAAATTATTCGATCTGACAATGGATCTGAATTCATTCAACATTCCCTTCTAGATTTACTCAAATCTAAAGGGATTCTGCACCACAAGTCGTGTCCTCACCTCAGCAGAATGGTCGAGTTGAGAGGAAACATGGTCATTTATTGGCTACAGCTCGAGTTATACGTCTTCAAGGACATCTACCTTTACAGTTTTGGGGTGAATGCATTCTTTCAGCAACCTATTTGATTAATCTTATGCCATCTTCTGTAATAGGTTGGAAAATTCCTTTTGAAGTTCTTCATCAACGCCCAGTTTCATATGATCATCTCAGGATCATTGGATGTCTTTGCTATTGTCTGAATAATGTGAAAGACAAGCTGGAGGCTGTCTCCAAGCCCTGTATTTTTCTTGGCTACCCTCCAGGTCAGAAGGGCTATAAAGTTCTTGATTTGCAAACTGACAAGATCATGGTCACAAGGAATGTATCTTTTCGGGAAGATATATTTCCTTTCAAGTCACCTTCTTCATTACCACTTTCTTCTACTTTGCCATCTTTTACTCCACATCTCCCATTAGTTTCTCCAGCTTGTGATGTCCCAGATACTTGCACTCCTAATTTATGTCCTATCTCTTCTCCATTACCACTTTCTTCAGCCTCTCCTGACACTGCTTCACAAAATCTATCTCCTTCCTTTTCCAACCCTATACCTGTTCCTTTCCAGTCTTCTTCAGATACTTCTTCTCCTCCTGTTATCATTCCTCATGCATCTTCTCGTCCTCATAGAACCATACATAAACCTGCTCATCTTCAGGATTATGTATGCTCTTCTATCACTTCCTCACCTAATCCTATTATCTCTCAGTTGCAAGATCTTGTTATGGATCCTGAATACTTGAGTTCCCTTTGTAATGTCATTACAACTTTTGAACCGACCACCTATTCTCAGGCTAAAAATCATGATGTTTGGATTCGTGCTATGGAATCTGAACTTCATGCACTGGAAGCTAACAATACCTGGGAGTTGACTACATTACCACCTGGTTCCAAGGCCATAGGTTCCAAGTGGGTTTACAAGGTTAAATATAATCAAGATGGCTCGGTTGAAAGGCACAAAGCTCGATTGGTTGCCAAGGGTTATACACAGGTCAAGGACAAAGACTATAAGCATACATTTTCTCCAGTTGCTAAGTTCACTACTGTACGAATGTTATTAGCTATTGCTTCTGCCAAATCTTGGCCATTGCACCAGCTTGATATCAACAACGCCTTTCTTCATGGTTATCTTAATGAAGAGGTGTATATGCATCCCCCACAAGGTTATCACAAAGCCTCTACTGGTCAAGTATGTCGCCTGAAAAGGTCTTTATATGGCCTTAAACAAGCCAGTCGTCAATGGAATGTGGAACTCACTAAGTTATTGCTTCATCTTAGTTATTCTCAGTCCAAACAGGATTATTCTCTTTTCATTAAGCTGGACAATTCAGGTATCACTATTGTATTAGTGTATGTTGATGATCTTATCATCACAGGTAGTTCTCCTTCAGTGATCATCACTACTAAAGATGCTCTTCATCATGCTTTTACTGTCAAAGACATGGGTCTTGCCAGATTTTTTCTGGGCATGGAGATCTCTCGCAAATCTGAAGGCTTATACTTGAATCAAAGAAAGTATACACTGGATATTCTTACTTCATCCAATATGCTTCATTGCAAATCCAGTCCTTTTTCATATGCAACACAATTTGAAACTTACCCCAGATGATGGTGAGTTATTTGATGATCCTGAATCATACAGACGCCTAGTTGGTCGTCTCTTATATCTCACTCTTACACGCCCAGATATCACCTTCACTGTCCATCAGCTTAGCCAGTTTTTGGCTACTCCTCGTGTTCCACACTGGCAAGCTGCCATCCATCTTCTTCGGTATCTTCAAGGCACACTACATCTTGCCTTATTCTATCCAGCTTCTTCTGATTTAAATCTTACAGCATACAGTGATGCTGATTGGGGTTCTTGTGTATTTACTTGCAAGTCTATAACAGGCTATTGCTTATTTTTGGGTTCTTCTTTGGTTTCTTGGAAGAGTAAGAAACATAAGACCATTTCAAAGTCATCTGTAGAAAGTGAATATAGGGCTATGTCAGCCACTGCTTCTGAAATAGTTTGGCTTGAGGGTTTGCTTTCTGATTTGCAGTTGAAAGTGTCATTACCTATTCCTATGCATTGTGACAACAAAGCTACTCAACATCTTGCTGCTAATCCAGTTTTTCATGAACGAACCAAACATCTTCGTTTGGATTGCCATTATGTACGAGATGAAGTTCAGAAGGGATTCATTTCTACTCCACATGTTCAGTCATCTCTTCAGCTTGCTGATATTTTTACTAAAGCTTTAGGAGAACAGCAGCATCATTTTCTTTCTGTCAAGCTTGGCCTTGTTTCACCATGTCAAGCTTGAGGGGGGCGTATGGAGATAATGTGTTCTATAGGGCACAATATGTAAATAAAGGATATGTTAGGGATATTGTTAGAATATATCCTAAAGCATATAAATACACACAGTTGTAACAGAATTCAGTTTATGCTGAATAGACTATTTTCCATATCTTCTTCTTAAAACTATGCTCACCCCTATATCAAACATACATGTTGGCTTTGAATCGGTTTGAACTGAATCGGGTCAAGTCAAGAGTTTTATAGTTTGACAAATGGCCGGGTTGAATTTGCTTTCGGGTCGGCTTAGTAAATAGCCCGTAAAAACATTCTTGTGATAAAAATGTATATATAATCCATCTAGATAGTGATTGTCGTAATAATTGATATGCCTTATACGTCACACTTGCAGATTCAATTAGGAGTTCGAAGTCTCTCTCGTCTGGGGTCTAGGAACGTGTGTTATCTGTTTAGATCTTTATTAATTATTTGGTCCAGTCTGATACTAGTCACATCGATTATTGTTGAATACGAATATTCTGAGTTTTTTTTAAAAAATCTAATCAATAGCCACCTTATCTACAGCCCCAAGTTGCATTTTTTGAAAAATCCATCTCTATTCTGAGCTTGTAATGAATAGCCTTATCTATAAGTGTAAGTGTGGCCAGTAACGTACATACCTGGTTGACAGCCGGAGGAATAGTAGCCACATCAAGTATGGCTTGAAGCTTCTTGCAAGAGAAGTTGCTTACTCCAATGGCTTTTGTAAGCCCAAGCTTTTGACATTCTTCCATGGCTTTCCAAACAGCACTGAAATCCATCGGCATCAGCTCCTCTTTGCCCATGAAAATTTCGTAGTTCCCACCAGTCTTTACACTCACAGGCCAGTGAATGAGGTACAGATCCAAGTACTCTAACCCTAAATTAATTCCTACATAGTCATAGAATTATAATCGCATGGATAAGTCGTCAGGTGTCAAAACCCTAATCGAACTAAACCTCTGTTTGGTTGTAACTCCAGAAACGGAAACGGAAAGTGCGTAAGTGTACATTGTTCATGAAATTTTTTGAAATAATTCATTGTACCTGGTTTCAAGCAAATGCACTTGCTTCCCTCCATTTTGTTTCACTATAGGGTATCAAAACTAATCAAATCCTACTACAATTACATCAAATCACTAAAAATGATTTCAAAATATTTCACGAACAAGGATATACATAGGACTAGATTCGTTTATATTCTGTCTTCGTTTCCTCAATTAAAACCAAACGGGTCCTTAGTTTTACCTTAGAGTATTTTGAAGAGCGGGAAGAACACGGTCATGGTGGGCATCACTACACCAGAGTTTGGATGTGACAAAGAGCTCTTCCCTTGACTTGATAAGCCCTAGTTTAATGGCCTCTCTTACGGCCTCTCCGAGTGGCTTCTCGGTTTGGTAGAGACTAGCCGTGTCGAAGTGTCGGTAACCGAGCTCAATGGCTTTGAGCACCGCTTGTTTCATCTTTAATGGCTGAAAAGGATAAACTGCGGTGCCATAGCCAAGAAGAGGAATGGCATTTCCAGAGCTAAGAGACAACTCCACAACTTTCTCGCTCGGCATCCTGCTTCTTCTTTTTTTCCTTCTTAAGTTAGTGTTGATACAGAGAAATAGTTATGTGCAGTTATATGTGGTAGATCAAAGAAAGTGATGTTTAATACGCACAAAGTTACAAGCACACTTGTATACTTTTTTTATAACGGAAATTAGAGACGGTAATAGATCGGATGGCGGGTGGATGACTGAATCATCACCCGCCATCATTTAACGGACGATGTAGTGGATCGGGATCGGATGAGATTTCAGGTGTTCTACATGTTATTTGTAAATCGTAAGCCATCAACAGGGGAAAAGACAAACAAAGGACATCGACAAACGAGGTTTTGAAACACTGAACACCTAATCAACGAGAACCGCAAGTTCAAACAACAAACAACTAAAATAAATGAAAGTATGTAAACCATGCCAGTCAAAGAAGTGTACAATAAAACTCCAAGAAATATTTGAGTTTAATGGCTGTAATAGTCTCCAGACCATGATAGCCAAGCAAAGCTGGAGATTGGCCACAAACTGTGATTCCCTTGCTTACAGAGGGCTTAGGATGGAGGATCGGTGAAAGCAGGAATGTAACAGTATGGAAGAATGCATGGATAATTATCAACTATTTTAATGCTAATCAAATGTAAGCATGTTAACTACAAGTTGATAAAAATTGCAAAACACATATGAGAGATAGCAGATCAGTTAGATCTAAGAAAAGGAGAGAGTAAGCATGTCTACCTTCTATTTTAGACAGAAAACACCAGTGAACAGCTTCCGATCGATAATGGCAGGAAATGAAGTGATGAGAAAGAACAAAGAGGGTTGGGATGGAGGCCAGCCAGGCTATATTAATATTGTACGATGCGGGCAGGTCACTCCAGCAATGTTAATATTGTATCTTACACAAATGATACATGCCTTCAATTTAAATATAATATAAAGAAATTCTGTAATTTCCAAAGCACCTCCACCTGGTGGGTCGAAAAACTTTTCTTCCCCTTTATTAGAAAAAAAAATGATTTATTGTGCTCATCATGCCATACATGCCATCAAGAATTTGACTGCTCAACATTGAAGAAATCGATCTACTGACCTCTAGCGTGGGCTAACATACTCAGAATTCATCTTATGTAACCTCCCTTCTTGCTATCATCTCCTTCTGTCCTTGCTAAAACTTCCTTGCTTCTTGGTCGAGTCGACCTCCATGACGTAAATTCCCCTTCTTTCAATATACGAAACCTTCAAAAAAAAAAAAAAAGTAAACTAAATTTAACCCAATATACGGTTCAATGCTCTAACACTCCCCTCAAACTGGATGCGTGATTCAACAACGCTAGACTTGTACAACAAAAAAATTGAAGTTTTTTTTGTGCTCCTCGTTACTTGCACTTGAATCATGAACACGAAGATTATTCTTAGAGCGAAGAGATGCAAGAAGAACTTGATGGACCTCCCTTCATTAAGTTGGACCCTAGGACGCAAGTTAAATAGCATTTTAGGATAAGTTTTGGGCCCTATGACACAAGTTGATTAGCGTCATAGGGTAGTTTTTTTTGTCATAGGACACATGTTAATTAGCGTCCAAGATGTCTCAAGATCGTGCACTGAATAATATTTTGATGAGCAGGAATAAAAACGGTGGAGATATAGTTCCTTGCTAGTCTCGATCGAAGACTTGCTTTCTACTGTCCATTCCAACATCACATCTCAAGAACCCCTTTCGTCGTTGAACAAAACCTATGTCATGATTGTCCAGGAAGAACACCAACACGCTATTAATCGCACTCGTGATTCTCCTACTGATGGTGGTGTGTTTGCGGTGCAACGTCCACCAACTTCTCGTCGGGATGATCGCCACTATCCTACTCGTCGAGAAGAGCCTATACGTGCATCTTCCGATCGCCCTATTTGCACACAATGTGGACGTCAAGGACATGAACGCAAATGTTGCTTCAAGCTTACATGTTATCCTGATGAGTGGCCTCGTGACGCTAATGGCCATCCCAAGGGTGATAATGGTCGTTATCCCTCTGTCCCACAAGGCCATCCAACGCCAATAAACGACCCATCTAGCACATCTACCACACCACCAACAATGGTTGCTCGTGCTGCTTATTCCGAGCCTCTTGTAGTGGCAAACTTGTCTTTGGATATAGGAGATCGTTCAAATATTTCGGGGTTATTTTACGCCCGATGGGTTTTACTTGTGTTAACTCCAGCTTGATGAATATGCTAAATATTGTTTTTACAAGGATGATGGAAAACAAATAAACGGTAGGCTTTTATCAAATATCATTTTATATATATGTGATTGTATTTGTAACATGTGTGCATATTTTGTAGATGCAAAAAAATTTCCAACAACCAAGATATATGCGCAGATTTTGTGAGAACCAAACAAACTTCAAACAACCAAAGATATGTGTAGATTTGTTGGGACGCATATGAAGATTATGTGCAGATTTTGTTGAAAATATGTGCAGATTTTGTGAGATGAATTTATAGCTTCAAAAGGCCAAAAAAATCAGTCCCTGCAGCCTATAAAAGATGGTGCAAGCTGTGAAGAATAGATGCATTCATTCTACAAGCAAAAAGTCATTCTCCACAACATTCGATCTTCCGGCTGATTTAGTTTCTTACTCACAATTTCGTTGTTACAGTGGTTTCTTATAGTTGAGAGAGTGAGAAAAACACAAAGAGCGTTATTGGATATATCATTAGTTTATACTCAGTGTTTACTCTACGCAGTAACTAGGCTATTGTTCGCTATATCTGAGTTGACTAGATTGTAGCGGGTGAGGCTACAAGTGTGAGAAGAAGGAAAGTTCTTCTAGGTTGTATCTAAGACTCAAAAGAAGCAGAATAATAAATAGTTAAATCCTAGGTTCGGAAACCCTAGGCGGAGACGTAGGCCCTTTAGAGTTGAACTTCGTAAATATATCGCGTGTTGATCTTGTCTTTAATTCCACACTTTATTGTTTATTTGAAATTGTGACTAACATCTTTTTACAGGTTCAAAGTCAAGACCTTGAGATTCGCTTCAAGGCCTTGAGAAACAGTTAACGCCACAGATTTTAAAGATCGACTTGAGAATCATTTCAAGGCCTTTAGATGGTCTGCAAGTTAGATTCAGTTTGCTTGGATGCTCAATCTTCAACTGGGTATTAGGTGTGCAGCACCTTTAGATGGTTTGTAGTACTCTGATGTACATTCTTGATTATTTTTTAGTTTTTCTTTTGATCTGATGTTGTCCGTGTGCGTGTTTCTTAGTTTGCACAGATATACAGTCGAGAAGCATGGTTCTATAAGAAGAGATCTTAAACCAGGTGATTTTGTTCGCCGCTTTACTTGTATTTTGTTATGCTCCTGCGATCTTGTACTCTTATCATTTCTTTCTTCTTTTAGTGTTATCCTCGGTGACCACATGGCTCTTGTTTACTGTTGCTTTTGTATTCATAACTAGAGTATTCTATGTAGACATTCTAAGTTACACATTCCATACTATATGCTATTCATAAGAAATTAGATCCTTATTTTTTCCATGTTGCTATTTTATCTTTTTTTCCTGTACTTAATTTTCGATTTCATGTATAGATCAGTTAACAATTTTCTGTTATTTACTCGATTCTAATTTAATCAACAACGTTATTTCATGGTGCGCGGCTGCCCCCACACACCTTTGATGAGATCAGATCAGTAATCACCACAATCACACATGGTAATAGAATATTTATTTACCAAGTATTACAAGAAGATCTTTAAACAAGATTTTAAGAGAAGATCTCGGCCAGTCAAAAGATCTTCAACGGATTTAAAGAGAAGATCTCGGCCTCAACAACAAGATCTCACAAAAATCTTAACAACCGACGCAAGAGGATAAAAGAAGATTTTTCCAACGGATCCCACACAAGGATCTCGGATCTAAGGAAAATCTTCTACGAACCTCAAGATAGAAGTCTTCAACAACAAAGATCTTCAACAACTTGGAAGATCTCGGAGCGTAAACTAAGAGCTTCAATGACAAAGATCTTCAACGGCTCTTTCAAGGAGAAGATCTCGAAGATAAAGATTTCCAACGTACGTCAAAGAGAAGAAGTAGAAGAAGAAGATAAAAGATCTTACAACGGCTACTTCATCTCAACCAAATATCGTTTTTCATGGAGAAAGAAGAACATCACAACAACCCTCTTACAACGGCTAGAAGAACTCTCCATAGAAGACTATAAATGAAGACGACGATTGAAGAGAATAACAACAAGCTTATACGGAAACATCTAAGTCTTCAAGCAATCAAAACATCTTCATTCATTCCAAAAGTTTTTCTTCCTCTTAGCTTGCAAAAGTTTACATCCTTAGAGAGAAAAAAACACTAGAGCTCCATTGGAATATCTAGAGAGTGTTATACTTGAGCTCCATTGGGATTTCTTCTAGGTTTTATCTAGGAAGTTTTGACAATAATAGATGATTACTCCCGGGTAGTTTGGGTTTATCTTATGAAAAACAAGTTTGATGTTGCCCGTTTAATTCCTCAATTTTGTTCCATCGTTATCGATCACTCAATTTAATAAAATTTTAAGATGCGTTCGTAGTGATAATAGAACTGAATTCATATGTCTCAAATATTTCTTTCCTTCTCATGGCATTTCATTTGAAACATCTTGCATCGTTACTCAACACAAAATGGGAGGGTTGAGAAAAAACACAAACATCTATTAAATATTGCTCGTTCAATCCGGTTTCAGGCGAGTTTACCTATCCAATTTTGGGGGAAGTGTGTTTTCAATACTGCATATATAATCAATTATACTACATCGCTCATCAGTGAGAATAAAATTCCATATGTAAAATTGTATAATAAACCACCTTTTTACTCTCATATTAAGGTATTTGGTTGTTTATGTTATGCAACTTCTGTTCCTAAATCTAGTGATAAGTTCACTCCTAGAGGTCGAAAGCGTATTTTTGTGGGCTATCGTATCGGAACTGAGGGTTGGAATTTTTTTTGACAGTGAAACGCAAACCTATTTTTTTTTCCGGGACGTATCATTTTTTGAAAATATCTTTCCTTACTCCTTACCCCAACCTCTTGCCAACATGCCAAATCACATTAATCCGCATTTGTTTAAGATCCCCTCCCTCAAGCTCTTGAACATGTCGAGCGCATGCTTCATTCTGTCTTAACCCAATTACCTAGTACATAGTTCTCGCCCTCGTGCAACCTCTATTAAGTTACGATATTTTGTTTGCAACACCATCGTGCAAATACTACACCATCTCTCGAAATCTCTTCAACAACGTGGTTAGATATGTCCTATCCTTTGGCTAATTTTGTTATTTATGATCGGTTTACATCCTCCCATCGCGCAGTTTTAGCTTTTAATGTCGGCTGTGTCCGAACCTCGGTGTTTTGCGGATTCTTTTACCTATCCAGATTGACGTGCTAGCACGAGTGAGAAAATAACAGCTCTTGATAAAAATAAACGTGGACTCTTGTTGATTTGCCTCCAAGAAAGAGAACGTTGGCTCTGAATGGGTTTTTCGATTAAAGTTTCATTCTGACGCTTCCATCGAACGACATATGGCTCGTCTTGTGATTCTTGGTAATAATCAGCGTGAAGGTATAGATTTTCATGAGACAATTACGTCCGTTGATAAGATGGTGTTTGTTAGACTATTTTTTTTGTCTATTGCAGCATACAAGGGTTGGGATATACACCGGAGCAGTCCAATATAAATTTGTATGAAACAAGCTGCCACATAGGCTACTCAATTCATTTGTTACATATGCACTCTCAAATGTATAAGCGTTTTTGGGTAAACAGGGGCCACTGTCCCTGCCAGTCCCCTAGCTACGCCTCTGCACCGGATGGATGTCCATAATACATTTTTGCACGGGGACCTCGATGCAAGAGTTGATATGAAGCCTCTGGTGGGATTTTATTCTTCATCTCTTAACAAAGTATGTCAATTACAAAAATATCTTTATGCTCTTCGTCAAGCTCCACAGAATTAGTTTTCTAAGTTTATTATCCTCTCTTATCCAATTTGGTTTTCAACAATCCAAGGCGGATGATTCCCTTTTTAGCTATTTTCAAAATGGCTACTTTACTCGTACTTGTCTACGTCAATGATCTAATTATTGCAAGAGCTAATAAAGAGGTCATTGAAACTTTGAAGCAACAAAAAAACCTTTCCTTGATCCCTAGAGAACGCGCTCCCCACGCGCCTCCCCCCTCCCTCCCCCGTCCCTGACCGTGGGAGGCTCCACGCGCAACCGTTGACTCTTCATCGAACTCCCTGAGCTCCACTGCCCTATCTCTAGCCCTCGCAAACCATCTCCTTCTCCTTCTCCTTCCCCACCCAACCCCTTCAAAACTATCCCAGAGGAACTCATTAAATCCAACAACCTAAGGCTATCAAAGAACCTTAACCCTCCTTCCCCGCTAGTCATCTCCGAAGCCCTCTTCCCACCTCTGTCGCCGCCTGCTGCACTCTTTGTCCCTCCGTCTCCTACCCCTTCTCTCCCCTTCTCCACCGTTCCATCTCCCGCCTTTAGCTTATCCCCCGATGACTACCCCCCTCATTCACTTGCTGCCATTACTCCTGGGTATCTCAACCGACTCCTATCATACCTTCACCCATCAATATGGAGGCTATCCCAACAACCCATCAACCCCTGGACCCCCTCTACCCCACCCCTGAGACGAGCCCAAACATCTCACTCTCTTCCTCCCATACAAAAGTACCCACATTCATGGAGATCGTCTCGAAAGACTCACCTTGGAACCATGTCCCGCTCACCCTTTACCCGGGACTCGAGGATGGCACAATCAACTTCACCAATGAGGATATCTCTAACGTTACGGCCAAGTGGAACCTATCCCTCATTGGCTTCCCCCTTGGCTCCTCCATTAGCTATTTGAAGATGTCCACCTTTGCCACATCCGCTTGGAATGCCATCCGCCCCCCTAAGATATTGTGCAACGAGAAGGGTATCTTCATCTTTCACTTCGAGTGTGAAGAAGATCTCAACACCATTCTGCATGGGAATCCATGGGTGATCACCGGGTCCTCTACGATGCTTCTCAAACGTTGGCACCATGGTATGACCTTGGACTACTCCAGCCTTGTCTCCATTCCCGTCTAGGTCACCCTCCATGAGCTGGACTATAGGTTTTGGTCTCCCCACATGCTTGCCCGTATTGGCTCTGCCATCGGAACCCCTCTCTTCACTCACTCTTGCTCAGCCAACCAAGATCGCCTCGGCTTTGCCTGTATCCTTGTCAAAATACAAGCTTCTAAACCCCTGTTACGTGAAGTGTACCTCAAGGGCCCTAACGATGAAACTATTGCCCAAAAAAAAATCCTTTGATTGGTTGTCGGAGCACTGCACTAGCTGTATGGTCTTTGGTGTAATACCCGTAAAAATTTAAACTCCGTTAAATACCGGATCAAACCGGATTCCGATCCGCTATACTTAATTCTTTAAATAAAATAAAATGATATTATATTCTATCATTTTATGTGACCTTGATTCACATAAAATGATAACGAAAATAATTCCGTAAATAATTCCGTCATGTAATTTCCGTACATGTTAACGATTCCGTACGAGCTTTTATGTTTCACTTCAACCTTTTGTTTAATGGGTGAACAGAACCAGCCCAATTTTATGGCCCAATGATGTCTGCCGGCCCAATATGTAAGAAGGGAGCTGCTGATCCAAATGATACTACAGCCCAACCCTCTTCCTTAACCACTCCCTTTAACCTAATTTTCTTAAACCTAATTAACTCTAACCTAAACAACTTAACCCTAAACTAATCGATAACCTAAATGTCCCATGACCTATCCCTGTGAGACGACGTACTGCTGTCTGCCGCTTCGACCCTGCGCAGTAATCCACAAGGTCCCAAACCAGCATCGACCGCGAACAGGCAGCAACACCACAACACCCGGGTCCCTTCCGCCGGTTCTGCCGATCACTAGCCGCAACAACCTTTCCTCTGCGTCGGAACCTGCTTCGTCTTCAGCGGCCGGGTTAGTACCGAGTCTTTCCCTTCCTTCTGCAGTATCCTCCACCTCACGAACCATCTCTTATGTACACACAAATCTTCAGATCTTCACAACCTTCTGCAGCCAACAAACCAGGCCGGGATTCTCGTCTCTGCACTCCAGGGGACTGCACGTCTCCAACGGTTGCCGAAGAGAGAAATCTCCAACTGGAACGTGCCTCTGCTCGCGCCAGGAACCTGCCCAGATCGACAGAAGACGTGCGCCAGCCGCTGTAGTCGGATCCCCGGTAAGCCCGGCTGAATCACAGCTCTTTCCCCCCTGTTTTCCTCCGACTTTCCGGGCTAACTGGAAGTCGGCTTTTGTTTTTTTTTTGAGTCCTGCAGTCCTCAGTCCAGAGGAGTGGTGCAACAGTGGAGAGCGAGCGAGCCAGCTTCGAACCCTCTGTGACAGCCAAAATGTAGAACCGAACCGAGTTGCGGTTCCTCTCCGAGTGTGTGACGAGTAGGCTGGACTGGTGAGTACTTTCCGCCTCGATGCATTGTCGGATGTTGTGTATAGAATTACACAAGTAAAAGAGTGTTGAATATATGTATATATATATATATATATAGGTGTAGGCATACTGAATGTATATAGTGTATACATGTTTGAGCAGTAGATATAAACGTGCTTATGTAGGAATACAATACATAGAGGGGTATATGTAGAAGTAAGAGTTGAAAGATAAATAATTATATAAGTAGCAATGCCGTGTATATATATACGTACATATGTAGGTATGAGATGAGAGATAAAAGTGTATAAATATGAATAAATAGAGTGTGTATACATAAGTATATACACCAATGAATAAAGGTAACGTATATATATACTTATACACATAGGTATAAGAATAGAATAATAACCGGGAAGGAATGATGTCATTTTCTTGACGAGTGTTTGAGATTTAATCTCATAACCTTCAGTAAGCTAACCTTGAGAAGCAGATTGGAGGAAACGAGTTCTAAAAGAAAATATTAGAACTAAATAATAGACTTTTTCGAAAATTCGAGATCAAGGGTAAAATTGTCATTACACCTAAAAGAAACCTTTTTAGTAAGTTCTCTTCATGAGATTGTACGTCTTAGAAGTTTAGGACTTCTAAGAATATGGGATGTAATTTTGATCCACGTGTCTTGTATGACAGGCGTTTGAGTTTCTATGGTTGCAGACCGAGTTGAGATTGTGAGAGTTGTGGTTTGATTCAGGTAAGTCCTTGCGACTTACTTAGCTGGTTTCTGGATATTAGTTGGGTGATAATAGTTGTGTGTGTGCAATGTGTGTTATAATAAAAATAACAACTTGTTAGGACGACCGTGGTTATTATGTTTTAAGGCCCAAGTGTATGTATAACGGGCCGTGACATCACTACCCAGCTCTGCCAGGAGACTGGGAGGTTCTCTATACCCAGACCATACAGGTACACGGTGAGATGTATCGGATCCATTCCTGATGGGTACACGGGGGCGGAGGCGAGGTTTGGGAATCCCTCGTGTCACAAATTAAGTATCATTAGTAAGAATGAATCACCTAAGTAAAGATAATAAATGGATTGATTGAAAGCATGATGAGTGTTACTTGTGCCATGATGTGTGTGTGTGTGCTATTATTATTTATCTAATGTTTAGATAGCTAGCTAATGGTTGTTTTGTTGTGTTTTTAGATTCACCACAGGTTAGAGCAGCAGTTGAATGATCCGGAAGTAGTGGCCGTGACATCACTACCCAGCTCTGCCAGGAGACTGTTAGACGTTGTTGCATTCATCTCTTTAAAATACTATTTTATGAATTTCGGTTTTTCTTATTTGTGTCTTGTTGCAAGATCCTAGTAATATTGTTGTCAAACTGAGGTCGAGACCCATTGTGAGGTCCTAACCAGTAATGTCCCGAGTTTTGAAAATACGGGGTGTTACATTTGGCCACCGATGTAAGCCTTTCCAACACCACAAACACCAGCTGCCTCCTCACAAACCATCTCGCTCCTTTCGCTTCCTTAATCCAAACCCAAACCCTAAACCTTTACTCCATACTCTTGATGCCTCTTTCATGATCCATAAAACCCCTGCCCCCTTCCTATCATCCTTCTTAACCACGACCACCAACCCTCCTCCCTCCCCACCAGCCCCAAGACCACCCACTAATGATGTCATTCTAGGACCGGCCCTCTCTTTGACCCCAACATCGATGGCTAACCATTCTACCCAAGCTACCCATACCTATCACTCTTCCCTTACGCCTACGCCACCCCCCATGGTTGCTAACACCGACCCTCTTCCCCCTTCTAACCCCCTTTCCCCCCAACCTCCTCAAGCAACAAGGATTGCCTCGAGAACAACCTCCCCCCATGAATATCAACCTATGCTCTTGGAACATTAGGGGTCTTAATCACCCTAATAAGCAAAAAGCCATCCAGGGAATTGTCAAGCGACACAACCTCGACCTAATTGCTATCATCGAAACTCGTCTCAAGAAGATCAAGGAAGATCGCATTTCCATGTATATCATCCCTTACTGGAAACATACCTCAAACTCCTCCCTTTACCACAATTGTCGGTTATGGATCTGGTGGAATCCATCAACCATCCTTCTCACCCCAATGGTTATCACTGACCAACTTGTCCACTGCCGAATCTCCACCATCACGACCCCCCTCACAACTTACCCACATTGAATGTTCCTTCATCTACGCTCATAAAGCTCCACAAAGTCGATCTAGCCTCTAGAACACCATCTCTACCATTCAACCCCTCAACATGTTGACTCCTTGGGCGCTTTTAGGTGACTTCAACGTTACCTTTACTCCGATGAAAAGATCACCAAGAACACCAATCCCCTTACCCAAACTTCCAACGAACTCTCTTCTTGATTCAACCAAAACAATCTATCTGACCTTTCCTTCTCTGGCAAAATATACACTTGGAACAACAAGCAAACAGATAACATCACATGGTGCAAACTTGACCGTGTGGTTACCAATGATGCTTGGATTGCATCCTTACCCAACTCTTCCGCCTTCTTTGACCATCCCTACCTATCAAATCACTCACCGGCCATCGTCTACCTTGATACCCCCTTTAGAAACCATCACACTCACTTCAGTTTCAACAATGCATGTACCTCTCACGAAATATATCTTTCCAATGTGTCAATCGCTTGGAGCCAAAGCTACTCAGGAAACCCAATGTACAAGCTCATCAAAGAGCTCAAGCATCTTAAGCCCATGCTCAAGAAATTCCCCAGTCTAAAGCTTGAAGATATCCACAAGTCCATTCTGAAGCATCAAAAGCATCCCAACCTAAACCAGGCGCCCTTCAAGCTAGCCCTCTAGATCCGGATCTCCTTAAGAATGAGAAGAGTATCACCCACATGTTCAACTCTTCCTTGAACCTGCTACGTACTTCGTTGGCTCAACTAGCGAAGTCTAAATGGATCAAACATGGTGATCAATGTGACTCCTATTTCTTCAAAAGTATCAAGGCAAGAAGAAGTTTCAAAAAGATAAATGCCCTCATTGACCAGAACAATAACATCACCCATAACCCTGAGCATATCGCCTCCATACTCATCAACCACTTCACTAACATCCTGAGCCCCTTAACCCTGCAAAACCACAACCCTTTTCCTATGGTTAACCTTCCCTCACTCTCTCCACATGACATTCTTCAAATCTCCAGGCCGGTTACTCTTGATAAGATTAAGAATGCCCTCTTTAGCATTGGTGATAACAAGGCCCCTGGACCTGATGGTTCTAATTCTTACTTCTATAAATCATCATGGAACATCATCAAGGACGACTTCACCTTGGCCATCCATGACTTTTTCATTTCGGGTAAGATGCTCAAACAAATAAATCACTCTTCCATCTCCCTTAGCGGCAAGGTCGAGAACCACTCCTTACCTTCCGACTATAGGCTCATATCATGTTGTAACACCATCTACAAGACCATTGCTATGATCATATCTTACAGAATAAACACTATCTTACCACCCATCATCAGTTCCTATCAAAGCGCCTTCGTCAAAGGGAGATCTATCCAACACAACATCCTAGTTTGCCATGAACTTCTCAAGAAATATAACCAGAGGCATATATCTCCTAAATGTGCTATGAAGACAGACAATACCAAAGCCTTTGACTCAATTAACCATGAGTTCCTGCTCCACTGCCTTCGTAGCATGGGGTTCCCTGAGAGCTTTGTGCTTTTGATCAAAGAAGGTATCACTACCTCCTCCTACTCCATTAACATCCATGGCGCTCTCAAAGGCCACTTCAAGGGCACTAGAGGCTTGATACAAGGTTGCCCATTCTCACACCCTCTCTTCATTATTGCCATGGAGATCCTCTCCTCAATGCTAAAGTCCAATACATCCAATCCTAACTTCAACATCCATCCCAAGTGCTCTAACCCCCACATCACCCACCTATGCTTTGCCGATGATCTTATACTTTTTTGCAGGGGTGACCTTCTTTCCATCACCATCATGAACCAGACGTTGGATTCCTTTGGCTCCTTCTCTGGGCTCCATGTCAACCTCAACAAATCTACTATCTTTCTTGGAGGGATTCATCAACACTGTTGTGACCAATTCACCAACGCTACTGGATTCACTCTTGGATCCCTTCCATTCCATTACTTTGGCGTTCCAGTGGGAAGAAAAAGACTCAATCTTACGGAGTATCAACCCCTCATTACTAGAATCACAAGGAAGATCCAAATTAATATTGGAGCGCTAAGCAGCTCTCCTACGCTAGTAGAATGCAAAACACTTCTACCATTCTTATGGCCATGCATAACTATTGGTGTTTCGTTCTTTTGATCCCTCACAAGGTTATGCTCAAGATACAAGGGTTGCTTCGCTCCTTCCTCTAGAAAGGTACTGACTCGAGCAAGCACTCCCTTGTCGCTTGGGACACTATATATATGCACTCCAAAGAACCATGGTGGGCTTGGGTTCAAATAGCTCCTTTCTTGGAACAAGGCCTGCCTTTCGAGAGTTATTTTTTATCTTGATTCCAATGCTAGCAACATTTGGTGTGACTAGATCAAAATAAACATCCTCATGAGGCAGCCTATTTGGGACTACATAAAGAACTATAACCTAAGCCACGTTTGGAACATGATCCTGAGAGTTAGAGATGATATCTCCATAGTCCTTACCATTAATGGTTCAACCTACTCCTCCCTAACCTCCTCGGGTACCTGCTCCACCAAAAAGACCTACCTCATGCTCATGAATCCTTTTTCCCCAACCAATGCCGACAACTTCAAGCCCCTTTGGAATGACCTGAATGTTCCTAAATGCACCTTCATCGCCTGGATTGCCTGCCACAAAAAGCTCCCCACCCTGACCAAACTTCTCCATTGGAACCTCACCAATAACGCCACTTGCAAGCTCTGTCTTACCCTCCTAGAAGATGAAGACCACCTATGGTCGAGATGCAGTTACACCTCACTTGTCCTTGACATCATCTCTAGATGGACTAGGACGCCTTACCCCTCCTCTTACCTCCACAACATATGGACTTGGATCGGAAAGCAAAGAAGACAAAAACGCAACCTCATTGCCTGCCATCCACATCTCTTCTATTTCAGCCTTCGTCTACTTCACTTGGAAAGCAAGGAACAACATGCTTTACAACAACATCTTTACCCCTGCCTCACATGCACTAATGAAGCTATCACCTCCATCAAGAACTACGTCTCGCACCACTAGAAAGACCACCCCATGACTCGACATCGTGGGCCTCAATTCTTGCTCACCCATGTATATTCTCGTCATCCTTGTTTAATATACCTAATTTTTTTTAAAAATAACTTTGAAGCAACACCTTCACTCATCTTTCCAAATGTAAATTTTGGGTCATCTGATGGGATATTTTTGTCACAAAGAAAATATTCTACGCCTTATTCCCTTTTCAACTATTTCAGGCATCTACTAAAAACGATTCTACACCAAGGGACACACAATTGTGCACGTATACAAAAGGGTCCATAATCGTGCACCTATTAATATTAACATGCGTGCATGGTGTAATTAAGTAACATCAAATGACCACATTTGAAAAGATGTTTAACCTAAACAAATCGACTATTATTAAAAAAAAATGCCGCTGATCATATAAATTTGGATAAATTCGTTACAATTATACGTATCACATAAATTCCCCTTCAAAATTTTGAAGTGAATCCGATATATAGATGATTAGACGCATGCATATATATATATATATATATATATATATATATATATACCGCAGAGATATTGCCGGCCATTAATTAGGGTTTATAAAACAATTATAATAGTATAGTAGACCGATAGTGGATGTCTTGCGGTTGTGATCATAATAGCATCAAATGAATCAAAATTTGATATAATACGATGATTTTTAATTAATGAAGAAGATTTTGTGGATAAAATTGATATGAAAGTACGTAGGTGATTTCAAAATGATTTTTTCATGATAAAAAAAAATGTCCATAATCTATTCACATCGTAATTAATTTGGTTTGTTTTTTTCTTTTTTTTTTTTGGTAATGTAGACGGTGAAGACCTATGTCAACCCCATACTTATTATTAGAACGAAAATAGCTAGCATCTGACTTGCCTACGGGTTGCTACTCCGCGAGCATCATTTTTCAGTAGTTGAACTAAAGAGCTAGGTACATTTTGGATGATGAAGTAACCTAGGGGATAAGTGGAGCCTAATCGTGCCAAATGATCGGCAGCCGAGTTGGCTTCACGAAAGATATGACGAAGTTGAACAAACCAACTTCTACGAATGAAGCCTTGGCACCTTGATACCAGACTAAACAACGGGTGAGATGGGAGATATCACCGTTAACCATGTTGACGATGAGCTCGGAATCGATCTCCACGACAACTTTCCTAATGCCTTTCTCCCAAGCTTGATAAAGTCTCATGCATAGCCCCCATAATTCTGCCATCGGGACCTTACACTCTCCAATATTCATTGTGAATCCGCATAGCCATTGACCATGACAGTCCCGGAGCAAGCCACCGGCAGAAGCAAGACCCTTCGTACCCCTCACAGAGCCGTCTGTATTAAGTTTAACCCAGCCTTCCTCGGGGGGAGACCAAGTAATGTTAATTATCTCAGTATTCCACCCCGGATCAGCCCTACGATGATTTTTAAAGGCTTGCACAACACTGACGGTATAAGCCGCAACCAATTCCGCACTGTTAGGAGGATGATTAGTTTGACGGAATACAAACTCATTCCTCCACCGCCAACACCACCACAATGTAATTGCAAAGCAAACATTCCAAGGAGCATCCACTACAGAGGAGTCCGTTCTGGATAGATTGGAGAGCAGCCAACTGTGAAGATCTTCCAAGAAGAAAGTACCAACCTGGTCGGGTTCAAGCAGCTTGCCCCACAAACAGTAAGTAACCGGACAATCTCTTAATAAATGAAGGACCGTCTCAACCGCATGGTGGCAAACCGGACATCGATCGTCCTGAGCAATATGACGTCGAAACTGCTCCACATTTGTGAGTAGCGTGTCACGAACAACCATCCAGAGAAAGGTCTTAACCCTCTCAGGAATGCAAAGCTTCCAAACTGCACCGAAAAGAGGATTAACCTGAAGCCCAACCATCGGACTGAGAACGATACTCCTGAATGCAGAAGACACCGAATAAGAACCATCAGAACTGAGTGTCTACGTAACACAATCCAGTTGATTGGGTATAGCATTCAGCGATACAACAACCATAAAATGAAGGGTCTGCGTAGGTAAGACGTGAATGAATCGGTTCCAGTCCCAACCCAGCCCATTTATCCAGTAGTCGCAAACCTTATCAGTGATAATAGCACCAGCCGGGAGTGCATTAGCAAGCGAGATAAGGGTACATTCTCCGCACCAAACGTTTGTCCAGAACCGAATAAGAGAACCGTCATAGGGTACCCATCTGATACCGAATTTTAACACATTCTCCTTGGCCCAAATAATTCCTTTCAGAATATAAGTCCCCCTCTTAGTTGTGTTGGCGTCCACAATTCCTCTACAATCATTCAGACCATACTTTGTATTCAGTAACTTAGCCCAAGGCAAGTCATTACGGTGAATAAGTCTCCAAGAGAGTTTCCTCAGAGCAGCGGCATTGGCAGCACTAGCTGAACGAACACCCAGCCCCC
>BSUD01000003.1:2835295-2886126 GCA_033239045.1 Fagopyrum esculentum | reverse complement strand
TAATTAATTAGTTGTTTATTAAATAAATTATTCCGCAAAAAAAAGATTAATTCTTTTATTTTCTATTTATGTAACCGAAGTAAATTTAAAACACCCTAATTATAATTTTGAATTTTGATTTAATAGAAAAAAAAAAGATTTATGGGATTAATTAGTTTTTAATCTAGCAATAATCTTTTAATTTTAAAATTAACGTAGGATATTATATTAAATTTTTACCGTAATTTTTTTTTAAAAAAAAGAGAAATATTTTGTTTTATGTTATAGGTTTTTTATTTCAAATTTTAATGAAACAAAATTAAATTTGTTATAATTTAAAAGATCAAATTTATTCTTTAAAACTAAAAACACAATTTTCTATGAAATTAAATTTGTTATAATTTAACAGATCGATTTTTTTTTTTTAATAATTTTTTTTATAATTTTACCCCTCAAATAGACATGAAATAAGATAACATGTAATATTACAATCCAAGCAAATAGAATTTTAGTAATTAATTTATAGCAACTCTTAATTAGGATTCTATTATTTAGGAGTGGTAATTTAGTAATCTCTCATAAATTTTTTAGGAGTGGCATTTCAGTAAATATTTCACAAAAAATCCTATGTGGCATACCTAGTTGATTGACATGTGGACTTAGTGTCCTTTGTTTTAGTAAGTTATATAGATTTAAGAAAAGAGAGAAAGAAAAGATTTGATTGGTTAATTTGTAAAAGAGGTGGCCCTGATTCCTTTTGCACTCTGTCACAAACATATCTAAATTTAAACAGAGTGAATTTTGTTTCACAAGGAGAATACAAGCGATGTGGAGGTTATTTTAAACAAAAGTGTAAAATCTAACAATTTAAATTGGGATGTAGATAGTCTTAGGGTTATAAGGTGGGTTGTAAAGAGAGAGAGGTGATAGTAATGGTTGGTCCTAGTTAGACATGTTTATATTCGGGCTATGGTCGGGTACGTGTCGGGCTTATAAAATATTAAGCCCGTTTTTTCGGATTCAGGCTGTCATACCCAGACAGTCGGGCCGAGCCTCTAGGTACCCGTTTTTTATTTAAGAAAAAATCTTTTTAATAAAATTTCTTGTTAAAAAATAAATTATATTTAACCTAAAATATATTAAATTTATCATAATTATACTAAATATTTTATATTCACAATAGATACAATATATATATACAGGGTCGAGATCTGGTGAGAACTATTATTACGGTAAGAAATAATAACCTACAAAAATAACGTCTCGATATGTAAAAAAAGGTAAGGGTATATATTTATCAGAACTTCGTGTTAGCTTCACTAAGGCTCGTTCACAGTTACTACTCGAGGAGACTTTGTCCTCAAAGTGGAAATGAGGCAAAGATAAATGTGGGAGAAGGGAAGAGAAATGTACCCCTCAGTGGGGTGGTCCGGATGGACCACCGGGACCCTCCTCTGGTGGGTAAGGAAAATGGCGGAAGAAGTGCTCCTGCCGGCGGTGGATCGTGTCGATACGACCCTCCTGCGCCTCCATCTTCTCTCTAAATGATGTCTCGTAGCTAGCTTGCCAGGCTAGCTACTGAGTCTCCAACTGCTACTGATGAGCCGCCTGCCAAGCATCCTGACGGCGGTCAAAGTGAGTGGTAATGGAGGAGGCGAAACTGGACTGCCACGCCTGCTGTTGCTCAAGCATGGACCGTTGGTACTCGGTCTGCCATGCCTGGTGCTGTGTAGTCAAGGCCGCCATCTGAGCCTGCAGACTCTATCTCCATGGCCTGATTGTCGTGCCGTGTGCTGCCGTCGGCATCTCCTCATCAGTGGCGGGGGCTCGGTTGGAGCCAGCTGCGTATCTCCCAACAATATCCGCCTGAGGTCGTCTCGGAGGAACTGGGTCAGCCGGTACATACAAATCGGAGAGCTCGTCTCCCAATGGAAGTCGTCGGGGAGGTAGGTTATGTGACTCCCATCTGCTAATGAGAGCCAAAAGCGGTGCTCCCCGTCTCTCCTGAGATGCCTGCACCTCCTCAACATACCCTCCGTATAAAGTGGGGCCTCTAATCCGTCTTCCAGGGAAGAAAGATCCATCACCCGTGCAGCCAACAAGGAGATGATCCCTCCTCCCACGATATCTCGTGGCTCATTCTTACTAATCCGCTTCAAAGCGGTAAGGAAGAGATATGGCCAATCCGGTACCCAGTCGTTTGTGGAGAGGCAGGTGTATAGCAGTGGAAGGTCCTTAAGAGCAACCTTATTCTCCTCCTTGTGTCCACAGAAGAAACTCATGAATACCTTCGAGATGAGCCTCAAACAGGGGTGAGTGAATTTGTTGGAGTACTCACCCCTGCATGAAACTCAGACCTGGTGGCGGCCTGCCAAAACTCCATCAAATCAGGTGTCGGAATAGGTTCCCACCAGTCGTCGGAAGCGGCGGTAGTCACCCCTAATGCCTCCTGCAGCTGGGTGTAGTCCAATGTGTACTTTCTTTTGTTGAACTTGAATGTAAGTCCAACACACTCATGGTCCACCGTTTCCATTTTGAAAGTTGCAATGAACTGGCGGCTGAGCTCGGGGTATGTTGGGGCGGTCGTTATCAGAAAATCCCCGAGCCCAGCGTTGTTGAGAACTTCTTGCATGCTCTCTGACATACCCAATTGTTCCAAAGTAGGAACGTCCAGAAATCGGGTTGCATACACATCCCGGCTTTGTGCAATCCTATACCGTTCCATCTCGGTGGGGAAGCGTTTCCGCCACCCGGTTGACGGCTTGGACCACCTTTTCCGGATCCTTTTCCAAGGCGAGACAATGGAAGCAAAGGTTTTGACAACTTATACTTCTTCTGATTCCCCATCTCTTGTAGTTTGAACAATCAAAGGAATTAGAAATTTCAAAAAATTGAGTAAGAAACAAACCCTCTGTTGTGTTTTCCACAGGGGCGGCTGCAACAGGCGCAGGGACGGCTCGACGCAGGTGCGGGAGCTTGCAGGCGCAGGGGCGGGCGAAGAGCAGAAGGCGATTTGGGAGTTCGGCGAAGGTGGTGGCGAAGGGGCTTTTCCGGCGTCTTCTTTGTTGTTGCAGACGTCGCCGGAGGTGGGGCAGTGGAGTTTTGAGAGTGAGAGGGTTGAGGTGGTGTTTGTGTGTGGTGGTGGAGATGGTTGGTGTCACAACGGGGCGGTGACACTAGGTTGCCGGAGGCGGCGCAACAACATCTGGACAGGGCGGTGCGAGATCTTCTAGAGGGCGCAAGGGTGTGGGAGGCGAGTCGGCTAGGTTTCGAAGAATGAATGGAGAGGGGGTGAAGAGGGCGGTAGATGTAGGTTATTTTTGGGAAGTGTATTTTTTTTCTTTCCTTAACAAAACCGCAGGAGCGGCGTTTGTCAACGCGGAGGCGGTGACAAGGAAGAGGGGGGTACGCAGCCTCAACGCCGGGGGCGGAGCTGAGGATATGTGTCAAGGGTGGCCGTCGCAGGGGTGTCGGGTGTCACCGCGGGGGCGGTGGCCAACGTGAGCAGACGTTGGCCCAGCGCCGGGGGCGGCGCTGGCCATGGGTGTCACCGTAGAGGCGGGGACTCAGAGCCGCAGGGGCGGTTTTCTTGACAGAAACTCCTCTTCTTATTCCTTCGGATTGCCTCCCGAGCAGCGCCTTTGTTTTACGTCATTGGCTCGACGTAGGGACTCTTCCTCTATGATTGAGCCTCTTCCAGCATCACCTTTGGGTTTATAACCGTTTTAGAAGGTAATTCTCCGGAGGCCCTAGTTTCAATTCTTGTAATGGCTTCCGCCATTTGACCAACCTGTTTTTCAAGGTTCTTGATGCTAGATTCTATTGTTTGGACATGAGTAGCAAAGTGTTTAGTCAAAACCTGCAACATATCTTCAGTTGTTTGATACTTACCTTGACGGGGTTGCTGTTGTTGGTTTTGTTGATCCCTCCAACGAAAATTCTGTTGGTCACGCCAGTTTGGCATGAAATTTTGTGCATAGGGATCGTTCCTAGGCCTTTGCTGTTGTGGTTGTCCATAACCAATTGCGTTCACCTCAGCATCGTCATCCTGGACTTGTGGACACATGTCCGTTGGATGGTATGGGTCAGCACAAACTCCACAAGCTTTGAGCTGCTGTGGGGTTCCCATAAGTGTTAGTCTCTTCACCATTTCCTTCAACTCCGCGAGCTCGGTGGAAATCTTGCTCTTCCCGGAACTCACAACATGAACTCCTTTCTTAGCCGGGGTCCTTCCAAAGTTCCGAGTACCTTCCGCTAGTTCCTGTATCTTTTCCAAAGCAAGGTCAGGAGTAGAGTTAAGAATATTACCTCTGCAAGCCGCATCGACGATCCTTCTTTCATTGTCTAGCAAGCCATTGTACAAGTACAAGACTAGATCTTGAGTTGAATATCCGTGAAAAGGACAGCTGGATCGGAGGCGTGCAAACCTATCGAAGTACTCGTAGAGAGTTTCATTCGCCTCTTGCTCGATGTTGCTTATAGCTTTCTTCAAGCTATTGGCCTTCTTAGCTGGAAAGTATTTCTCCAAAAACGCCTTGTGAAGGTTCTCCCAAGTGTCAATACTCCCGGATGGAAGGTGGTAATACCAATCATCCGCGGAATCTTTGAGTGTGAAACCGAATGCTCTCATCTTGATTTGTTCTTCGGTAATGTTGGCTGGCTTCATGCTCATACACACGGTATGGAACTTCCCAAGGGGCTTGATGGGGTCTTCACCACTTAGCCCATGGAAGGATGGGAGCAAGTGAATGAGACCCGGCTTGAGCTCAAAGTTGACTCCTTCCTCTAATGCCGGTATAGTGACCGCAAGAGGGTTCTGAGCCAAGGTGGGCTGCGTAAGTTGACGAAGAGTACGGTCAGCCATCTCTTGTTGAAGTTGTTGTTGTCTTCGTTGCCGGATGTGCGTCCTCTCAATTTCTGAATCTAAAGAAGCAAAGCCGGAGTTAGTAGCACGGGTTTGAACCATAAAAATGGTTTCAAAGCAATAACCAATAATAACAATAAAACAATAAAACTCCCCGGCAACGGCGCCAAAATTTGACCGACGGTATTTCTATGGTCATCTATACCCAATCAAAAGTAAATCCCGACTTAGCACTAAGAACAAGTATAGTGATTAAGTAAGGGTGGAACCCAAGAGAGTTAAGGTGTTTTAGATGCGATTATTGATTATAGTGACAAGTAAGGGGGGGGGGGGTTGGTTGAATTGATGCACACAAAAACTTATGAAAACGATTAATGCGACAAGTAAGACAATTATGGATGAATCTACACTAGGTTGATTCTAAGCATGCAATTGCTACTTTGGTGAGTTCCTTTTACAAGTTTTCAAGTAATCTCCCGTCTCGATCATATATATGTGTTGAGCCAACCGGCATCAACACAACTTAACAGGTTAGTGTTCCGTAAACCTACAAGAACAATTAGCAAGTTAGCTTTCAAACAAAGACTAAGGGATATAAAGAGAAGATTAAAACTGATAAACTTATCTTTATATTTGTGTTCCTTTTCTTTAAGTAATTACAACCCGTTATTACTTAAAGTTGCTACTAGATTAAAGACCCGAACCCGGAACCTATTAATCCTAGTTGTTTGCATGCACTTTAGAACCTAAGGTGATCAATCTCAAGCAATAGTAAACATGCAATCAGACAATGGAGATCAAGGAAACACAAAGTATTACTGAATGAAAACTTATATTATAAAGAACTTACAACTAAAGTAACAATGCAGCTTCAAACCAACCCAATGTAGCAAGGGAGTTAGCAACTCATTACAAAGGTAGCAAGACAATCTAAGTGGATAATTTGTTGGCTAACAAGATGATAAGTTGGATGATTCTATCAATCAACCCAAGTCTATTTATACTACAAAAAACACTAAATAGGAGTAAATGGCCGGCCTAAAACAGCCACCTTTAATGCCATAAAGGTGGTGTAAACAGCCGGAGTAAAGCTTCTGGCGTTAAACCGTAGGGGCGCCCTTCAGGTCCGCAGGGGCGGTGAAGGAAAAAACGCTTGATCGTCTTCATGGCCGCAGGGGCGGCTAGGTAATTCCGCTGGGGCGGATCTTTAATGCTCTTCAAACGTCTGACCCTTCGACTTCTTGACGTTTCTGATGCCAAGCCGTCGGGGCGTCCTTATGTCAACGCAGGGGCGGTGACACAGCCTCTCCAGCTCCCAGGTTGAGGCGCAGGCAGGAGCGCAGTGGGAGGCGCAGGGGAGCTGGTCTTCGTCTCTTCAGGGCAGGTCACCGCAGGAGCGCCAAGGAGTGGCGCAGGGGCGGTGACACACTTCATGGCCGGCGCTGGCGAAGGCGCAGGGAGCGCTCCGGTGTAAGGCGTCACCCGCAGGGGCGGTGACAAGGCTCCGCTTGGGCGGTGAGGCAACAGAAGCTTTGCTTCATGATCGATCTTCACTCCTAAGTGCTTATAACTCCTTCCTTAGCTTCTTTTAGTCTTCTTCTTCTGGACCAAGGAGTTAGTAGCATAAACCGACACAAATGTAATAAAAAGACTCTAAAAACTATCCTAAATGATAGTGATTTCATCACCTATCAGCGTCATACGGCTGGAATCCCCAGCTTCCATCCTCTAGCGGGCCGCCAACACAACAATGGTTTCAGGCCCAATATCCGCCAGGGCCACTTCAGCATTCAGGCCCGCCTTGCCCTTACCCCTCTTCTCAAATTGGGCTTCTTGGGCATGAACCTTAATAGGTGATGGAATCACTATCATTTTAGGTAGATTTTAGAGTCTTTTAAATGTCTTTGAGTCATATTGTGTCACTAATACCTTGATCCAGATGAAGAAGTCCAAATGAAGTAAAGAAAGGTTTTAGAAACACTTGGGAGTTGAAGAAGATCAACGAAGACATTTTTTTGGTGCCGCACCGCCCCCGCGGAGAAATGTCACCGCCCCTGCGGTGACACTGCACCTCCGACGACACAACCTGTGCCTCGTCAGCGCCCCGAGGGCCCGTTTGGTTTTAACTCTGAAAACGAAAATATTATGAAAACGTATCTAGTCCATACGTATACCCTTGTTCGTGAAATTTTTTTGGAATCATTCCTTGGAGTTTGAAGTAATCTATATATCTTCTGTACATACTATTAAAGTACACTACGCTAAAGCTGACATGGCGCCCCTACAATTTTTCTCGGATTACATTTTTTATTAAATCACAAATCAACCAATATATCTTTTTTTACTAAAACAAAATCTAATTCCAAAATCTTTTAAAAAATTAATCCAAAATAAGTTAAGTATATCACGTTCTAGACTTTTCACGTACGTTTTATCAAAACAAAATCTAAAAAAAATTAACTAATCTTTTAAAAAAATAATTCAAAATAATTTAAGTATATCACTTCCATACTTCTCATGTACGTTTTATCAACAAAAATATAAATCTAATAATATCTATTGATTCCACAATTTATGTTGACCGATCATAAAGCCTAAACTTCTCTTGTACGTTTAACTTCTCCTCCACGTTTTATCTCTCACTCTATATATGTAGATAATACCCCATCCTTTTCCTGATAGTTTTTGTCTTCCAATAATAATCATATTTATTCATCTTTTTCAAGGTTGTGATAATTTAAAGATCGAATTTTTCAAAGTTGCTTCGTCTGAATTTTCAGGTTATCCTCTACGTTGTCAATCGTCGCATTCATTTTGCTATTGTTTATTCATTCCGTAATTTATTTTCAATAAGTGTTATTTCAACAACTTTGGTTTCAGGATTCTCTATCTATGAAAGTCTCTCCCCTTCCGCCTTTCTTCTGATCACTTCCATACTCGCTCACATATCTTCCGAGAACCGCCCTTTAAAGATCCATCAATTCCATTTCATAAATCATTTAATCTAACACAAATCCACTCAATTCAGTCAAATTCCTCGCACCCTCACTTTCATCATCATCAATGGCAAAACTAAGACAGGAAACCATCCGATGCAAGTCACCGGTCACAAGTTGCCGAATGGAAATCGGCCACAAACGAGTATCTTCATGCCGAAAGGAAATAATTTAAATTTTTTTCCCCATAAATATATCATTAGTTCTCACATACACAAGTTGATGACATTTTATTAAAAAACCATAAATATGAACTAGTTCATGTAGAATTTGATTACTTTTGATATCTTATAGAAAAACAAAGTAGGGAAAAACAAATGCATTTTGCATGAAATCACGAGAAAATGATTTTAAAAAGATCATGAACAAAAAATTCATTTCATTTTATATCCGTTTTCGGACACGTTTGCGTGATTCTCATCAAACCAACCCCCAAGCCATCATTTCTGGCCTTTTTGCTCTATCTGGAAAGCAGAATTGTAAGCCCATACACAACACTCTGAAAATTGTAATGCATCGATCTTCAGTCTTTTCTTCATTAACTTAATCAAAGAAAGCAGAAAAAACAGATACCAAAACTGATGTTTCCAACGCATTGTATCACGGTTAACACATTACCATCACACTTTTGCTCATCTTAAGCCCTAACTTGAGGTTCAGTTGTGCAAAATCTTATAATATAATCTTTGTGTTTGTACTTCCTCATGGCTATACTCATTACCCATCACTAAAGAGAACATTAAAGTCATTTTTACACCTCAACTGTCGCAATATCTAAGTGTAACGTATCTAGTAAGCCAATTATACAACTCACATGTACGACAATGTTATGTATTATCATACCTTCTTTGATCTCTATATAAATGCAATTGTATACAACCTAATTCGAAAGGGAAAACCATGGGAGCTCTTGATTATCTAGGCAAGTTTTGTATTGTTCTCGGTACAAGAAGAAAGCGCGAGCCATTTCAGGTACGACTATTACTCAACTGTTAGATTATAAGGGCCCGTTTAGTATTCATATCTTGATATCAGATAAGGGCCCCGTAATTCCCCGTAATTCTTATAATCTATCTCTGTGAAGTTGAAGAAAATTCCATAATTTTCCATAATTTTTATCCCTCGTAAATTCCATAAATACGGCCTTACGGAACACTCCCATGGTATCAACATAAATAATTTCATATATAATGTATAGTATATAAGTATATGAATATGAACCTGATATTCTAATGCACTCCTAATAAACATTTTTATCTTTTTTTATATACTCTAAAACTAACGTTATCTCATATTTTATATTTCCCATCCCTTTTCATTCTCTTCGAAACTCTTTCTCTTAAGTAAAATCTTCACAAAATATATTTCTTCTATGTGGTGTTGATTGCCATTCATATACTCTCTTTTTTAATGTCATTCATATACTAAAGTCTATCAAACAAAGATATTAAATATCAATACAATGCTCATATTTTGATATCAGTCGGGCGTTAAATTTATCTCAGACTTTTTGTTTATCTTTTCTTTTTCTTATCAGACAATCGAAATCAAAGTCAAGATGGATTGTGATGGATGTGTAAGGAAGGTAAAAAACGCGATTATCTCTATGAAAGGTATGTTTTGGAACATGGCCGTGCACTTGATCTCTAATTCAACCTTAATAGATTAATAAGTTTGTTTTTTGAGTTGTAGGCGTGAAATCAATAGAAGTGAGCAGGAGGGAGAGTCGAGTTACAGTAACCGGAAATGTGGACCCCGAAAAGGTTTTAAGGAAGGTGAAGAACACGGGAAAGAAAAAAGCCGAGTTTTGGCCTTACATTCGATACAACTTAGTTTCGCATCCCTACGTCATCGGTGTCTACGACAAGAAAGCTCCGGCTGGATATGTAAGAAACGTTCCACATGCGTTTCCTGCAACCTATAGTAGCTACCATGCAGCTCCGGAGACCTTTGCTAATATGTTCAATGATGAAAACCCTAATGCATGCAGTATAATGTGAAAACTTATATATATATATATATATATATATATATATATATATATTTTGTATTTTATTTGAATGTTAACGTTATATATATGCATGGTAGATACGGACCGGCCCATTCACGTGAATAACACAAAAAAATCAAAATAAATGTTGACGTGAACGACATTAAAAATTAAGGTATGGACAAAAAGAGTTGTTTTAGTAATATATAGATGCAACCAACTTATAAAATCTGTTTTTCTTAATTCAACCACATATTATATTTACTTAATAAATAAAATATGAAAAATGTAATGAATAGTCTTTTTCTAAAAAAAAAACCTTTAATTGAGTGATGGGCATGTAACACTTTTTGAAAAATATTTATTTTAAATTAATAAAATAAACAAATTTAATGCAGAAAAGGTATTTCAGTTATTATGAAATACATTTAAATAAGTTCGTTTGATTCATACAAAATTGATTTTTTTAAAAATTACTTATCAGAAGGGGAAAAAAAACTAAAAATGATACCAATAAAATCTCAAATTTCAAACCCAAATCCCACAAGATCTTGAAGTTGATTTTAATAAACAGAAATGCAATTTTCGTGGTTAAATAATTTATAAAAATCATCTTCTCCTATATATCGCAAGACTCAAACTGAATATAAACGTGATTAATAATTTTTTTTTATTCAAAATATCTTAATTGCTATATATATATATACCTCCCTCATAATAAATAAATATCTCAACCAAAAGGCATTAGAAACCCTAAACCTCAATTTCCGATGGCCGACTCTTTCTCATCCAACGTACTCGAAGATCTCTGGCCGGAAATCCTCAAGAGATTGCCGGACGTCAAAACTATATGTCAACTCCGATGCATTTGCAGGTCATGGAACTCTCTCCTCTCATCTCCTTACTTCGCCTCCCTTCATCTTCAATTCACCACCAGTATTGCCGCCGGCAAAACCCCCGGCTTTCAAATACTGTTTTTCGTTGCCACTATTTTACTTGGACGCCGGCGAGACGGCATACACGCAGCTTTAGACTTTCCGGTGACTCTTCGTTTTCAACGATGCCCTAGTTCCTTTTGTTGCAGCATGCCCAAAATATTCGGCATCGTTCACGGCGTTGTCTGCTTCTACTACTCCTCCGATGACTCATCATCGGACGTTGTCTATATATGGAACCCTTGTATTCGTAGATACATTGTTGTACCTTTACCTTTCGATTCTAAACACGAAGGCCATTATGGTTATTTTAATTATATAGGATTTGGGTACGATAGTTCCACGAATGATTTCAAGTTGGTGTTGATTCCATATAAAGAAAAAAAATATTTCTTTATATATTCGATCCGTAATAATGTGTGGAAAAGAAAGATCATTTCACTCGATGATGTTCAATATTACAATTCTATAGGATCGTTGGATCATCCTCCTTTGTCACGACGTTTACCATGTTATGAAACGACGTGTTTTTTTAAAGGGGTGATTCATAGTAGGGTCAAGGATTTTGGAGGGCGATACAAAATATTGTTATTTGACTGCAAGTCCGAGGAATTTAAGACTATGGACCTACCGCGACAATTAGGAGAGGATGTGGATCTTACCCCGATATTGTTGGTATATGAAGGTTTACTTTCGAGTTTGAGAAGTGTTCACGACAAGTACGAGGTGTGGACGATGAAGGAGTACGGTGTGGTGAGTTCGTGGAGTAAAGATTGTGTTATTGATGATCCAACAAATATTTATCCTCTTGTAGATGAAAGTATGTTTTTTATGGACATTGGGATGCCTTGTAAGGATGTATACATGGATTAATTGTGATGATACATGATTGTATTGTTATAATATATGATTGTTTATATGATTGTTTGAATGACAAGATGTAGTAATAGTTATACATTTATATATTTGTGATGATAAGCTACTTATTTATGCTATTTGGTCATATTATTTCAATGCAAGGAAGTGAATATTAATGAATGGTAAGTTTTTAAGCTTTTACTTTAAAGAAAAAGTTGAGGTTATGTTTGGAGTTTATATCGATATCAATGTGTTATATTCACATTATCGTATGGGAGAGTCAATCCAATATACAAGCTAAAGCTTCTAATTTATTATTGGACTAAAGAAAGATCTTAAATTGAATTAACTTTCATTTTATCGCTATCAACCAATTTTCTCCTCTCTTGTTGCCTTCATCTCAAAGGAAATAAGTCATCTATAATAATAATAATTATAATAATAATAATAATTACCCATCACTAAAGAGAACATTATAATAATAATAATAATTATTATAATAATAATAATAATGATAATAATAATAATAATAATTTAATGGAAATAAATCATCTTCTATGCATCGACATAACATAGTTCGTGATGCCTTATTTGACGATTGTTTAAAGATTAGAAACGTGATGCCTTATTTGACGATTGTTTAAAGATTGGAGTTTCTTTTGATGCCTTATTTGGCGAGTGTTTAAAGATTGAAGTTTATGTTCGGAAGGAGATTCCTACTAGCATGTTTGATGTGATGGTGGAGAGCTCCGACCCGCTGACATCCTATTCTATAATTGGTTATAGGGAAATGACACACGTGTCGACAAGGTAAAGCGGTGAGAGTTGTTGAAAACAAGAGAAAGAAATATGCTGACATTTGTAGTTCCAAGGGGTATCACTTTCTTCCCTTTTCCTTTTCCACGTTTGGTGACTTGAAAAATGACGCGGTGGAGCTCTTTCAAAGATTGAGCAAGTATGGTAATGGGCTTCTTGGGCATTGTAAGAGTACTTGTTTCATTTTTACTAGAAATGTTTTTTTTCCAAAAAGGATGCAGAGCTCAACTTATTAGTCGGCTCTCATATTCACTTTCGGCCCGATCCTTAGGGAGATTTCACCGGCGATTTCACCTACCATGAACCTCGTACGTGGGGTTGTCGATCCCTAGGGCGGTTGGGCTCTGCGCCCGGCGGCCTGCGGTCCCCTGGGCCTCCTCTTTGGCGTGGTGTCCGCTCTTTATGGCGCTAGTGGTTCCCCCTTCTCCCTAGATCAGTTCATTCATTCTCCCATCTTCTCTCTTTCTTGTCGGCTTCAATGTCTGGTGTCGGCTTCTGGTGGGATACCTTGCATCTGGTGGGTGTCTTGCTTCTGCGCCTAGTGTCGCCTAGCCGGCCCTAGCTTCAGTTGTTGTCGGTGTGATGCCTGGTTTATGCGCCTAATGTGGTATCTACGTCTGTTATTGCTTCTGCGCCACCTGTGGCTTCTAATTTCGGGTTCATGTGAATTCTACCCCTTGCTTCAAAATATGGTATTTGCATCCGAGTCCGGCTCTTGCATTTGGTTCTTTTGTGTTGCTTATGTGTTTGATTTGGCTATTGGTGTTGTGGCGGGTTTTGGTCCTCTATCTGTTGTTGCATCTTTTGTTTAACGTCTGATGTTGTGTCTGGTCTCTTGGGTTTGGTTTGTTTGTGCCTATTTTCGGTTTCTTGTTTTGAGTGTTTTGTGCATCTTGTTTGTTTCCTTGCTGGTTGTCTCTGGTTGTCGTTTTTTGGGCAAGGTTTGGTGACATTGAGTTGTTGTTGTACGTTGTCTGTTGTTGTTTCTTGTGTGTTTTGTTGACTTCTGCATGAGAGGGGCGGGTATTATACCACTTGTGTGGGTACATTGCCCGTTTGTTGGGCAGGACGAATGTCGTGATGGCAGAGGTAAGGGGCTTACTTCGGCTTACTTCATTAGACATTTGTGGGATATCCATTTGTGTGCAGACACCTCCGGGTTTAAGCCCCTTATTGGCTTTGATTGTTATGTGTATGATATGTTTGAGGTGGTCCTTTCATCAAGTCGGTCTTTGGTCTTGTGGGAAATGTTGCGTCACTCACACGGTGTCCAAAAATTGTTTTCATTTTGGGGGTGTGATCGAAGCTCCTTTGTCCAATGATGGGTTTGTTGCTTTCTTCATTTATGGTTTTCCGAGGCCTTCTCCTCGGACCGCTGCTTCCTAGGATAATATTGATGTTGTGATGATTCAGAATGGTTTTGTAGTTAGATTATGCATAGTTTTATGCATGGTTTCAGTTATTATGAAATACGTTTTATGCTTTAATTTTTTTTTTTTCAAGATCGTCCAAATTGTGGATTAAAAGCATAAAACTATGCATAATAAAAGATGGTTTTGTAGCTAGATTATGCTTAATAACAACGTATAAAGGACTCGGACTAAGGAAAATCATAGACCAATGATCATCAATAACACAATCTTTTCGGGATTTGGGGTTGAAGTTTGCGATATATAGGAGAAGATTATCCTTAAACAATTTAATGGAAAAAGGGTGTTTCGGTTATTATGAAAGACGTTTTACATAAGTTTGTTTAATTTATAACAAAATTTTTTTAAAAAAATTACTTATCAGAAGGAAAAAATATTTAAAAAAACTAATAATGATACCTATAAAATCTCAAACTTCAACCCCAAATCCCGAAAAGATACATCTTCAAGTTGATTTAAATAAACAAAAATCCAATTTTCGTGATTAAATAATTTATAAAAAAATCATCTTCTCCTATATATCGCAAGACTCAAACTGAATAGAAAAATGATTCATAATTTTTTTTATATCAAAATATCTTAATTGCTATATATATACCTCCCTCATAATAAATATCCCAACCAAAAGGCATTAGAAACCCTAAACCTCATTTTCCGATGACGGCAAAATTGGCAAACTAGCCTTTTAAGCAAATCAATTGAGAAAGAAAACTCATACTATTTGGGATTGGTATTTTGACCCCCTATAAAATAGAATAGAGGAAATAGAGTACAAAAGAGGGCAAAGTTTGACAACCCATCGGATGTGACATGTTGTACTATCTCACATGTCACATCAATCAGAAAAAGTAATTTCCAACATTCTTACTTTATCACCTATTACCCAAAAATCCGCTTACCCAAATAATGTCACAATCATACCCAAAAATAAATATGTCAAAGTACATAAACATACTCGAAAACAACATACCCAAAAAATCAAATATCAAAATAAAATCATATCCATAAATTGGATAATATTTTATATTTATACCCAATTTAAATATCACTTAATACAAAAACCATACCCAATTTAAATTTGTCATACCAAAAATTTTCAAAACTCGATATTATACACAAACATCAATATCAAATGACATTTGATCATTACCCAAAAATTCGCTTGAATTTGATCATTATAACACAGTTTGGGTAACCATAAAACATACCCACGATATCACTTCAAAAATATACTTAATAATAAAAAATATACTACAAAGCCAATACACATATAAAAGCATACCCAAAAACCCGTTTACCCAAATAATGTCATAATCATACCCAAAAATAAATTTGTCAAGAAATATATTGCCTCTATTTTCACAATCATACCCAAAACCATACCCAAGAAATATACTACAAAACCAATCTATGTAAAAAAGATATTTAAATCAAAAGTAAACATCTAATCACCATCATTTCAATTAGAGAAATTATTACCCCTATTTTTTAGTTTCCATACCTATTTTTTCTTCCTTTTGTATAGAGACCTAGTTTGCAAAAGAGAATTTTAAGGGGTCCTATTTCCCTAATTAATTCTTATTTTAATTATATAGGATTTGGGTATGATAGTTCCACTAATGATTTCAAGTATAGCCTCTCTTGGAACGCTATCTTGAAAGTCAGGAACTTGATACTTCACGCTCAAAGATCACTCCAGGGCAACTCGTTCATCTCAGCCTCTACTAAACCAAATGGTAGGTTCTCAACAACCTCTGCCTATTTTTTCCTGAAGCCTCGCCTGCCCCCCACGTCATCCCACCTCTACAAAAACATCTGGAATAGAACCAACACCCCGAAGAGCAGCTTCATTGCTTGGATCGCTTCTCAGCACCGTCTACCCACCATCGTCAAGCTCATGGCCTGGAACGTCACCCAGAGTGATACATGCTGCCTCTGTAATGAAAGACCCGAGGACGAGGCTCACCTCTTCCACACATGCCGATTCGCCTACACCATTCTTGTGCTCATCTCCAGGTGGTTGCGAGTCCCTGCCCCTTTTCCCTGCCCCTTTTCTCAAACATCGTAAACATCATCTCATCTCCCACATCAGAACTGCCACGCTCCTCAACTTCGTCTACTTCGTCTGGAAGGCTAGAAACGACCTGATCTTCAACCATATTACGACCCTTGAAGCTTCCTGTGCTCACAACATCATCCTTGCAACCAAAAACCATTTTTCCCACCACTGGAAAGATAGATCCACACTCACTCTCTCTTGGGCTAACACACTTGGTATTCAACTCCTGTAATACCCCCTTGGCTTTGTCTTTTGATTTATGTCTATGTTCTACTGCATATGTACTGCTCCTCTACCCATGATGGGCCTTGTATATCCTCTACTCGATTCAATACAGTAACTTTTCAAAAAAAAAAAAAAAAAAAGAACATTTCTTTATATATTCGATCCGCAATAATGTATGGAAAAGAAAGATCATTCCACTCGATCATGTTCATTATTACGATTCTATAGAATCGTTGGATCGACAAAAACCTTTGTCCCGCCTTCAACGTTTCAAAAAAACGTGTTATTTGACTGCAAGTCCGAGGAATTTAAGACTATGGACCTTCCGCGACAATTAGGAGAGGATGTGGGTCTTTCGATTGAGAGACTTACCCCGATATTGTTCGTATATGAAGGTTTACTTTCGAGTTTGAGATGTGTTCACGACAAGTATGAGATGTGAACGATGAAGGAGTATGGTGTGGTGAGTTCGTGGAGTAAAGATTGTGTTATTGATGATACAAGAAATACTTGTCCTCTTCTAGAGGAAAGTATGTTTTTTATGGACATTGGAATGCCTTATAAGGAGGATCGTTTTACATAGATTGTGATAATATATGATTGTTTGAATGTCAAGATGCATTAATAGATATACAATTATATATTTGTGATGATAAGCTACTTATTTATGCTATTTGGTCATATTATTTTCAATGCAAGGAAGTGATATTAATGAACTAAAGTTTTTAAGCCTTTACTTTAAAGAGAAAGTTGAGGTCGGTATCAATGACATACTCATATCCTATATCAGTCAAATGAATAGCGATTCATATCAACCAAAAACATACCTTCGTTTCCTCTTCTCACTTGTTGCCTTTGTCTTCTCCGAGCTTCACGATTTTTCTCGTAATTTATTTTTTACTATTTTGTAATCAAGTCCTAAATCTTTTTTACTAAAATATAAATAAAAGATTTTATTAGTTCCTTAACCTCTAATATACAATGTTAAAATATCAATTTCCGGACACAAAATTTACTTGAATTTTTACTTTTGCTGAAATATAATAAAAATAATTTCCTCAACAATATTTTTAAAAATCATTTGTTATCTACAATTTTCTAAATTCGGTGATATTTTCATGGATGTCGGTAGGTGGCTCGTTGACTTATTATATTCGTCAGTTATATTTATCAATATAATAAATATAAAAAATTACTTTTACTAACAAATATATGTGCAAGACAAGAGTTATAAACTAGTTTATTCATATGCTAAGATGTGTGAAAATGTCCACATTGTTAAGATGGAACCCGCTTGTATAGGTTCACTTAAAGTGCATCCCCTTCACGTTTAGACTCGTCGGATATAAAAAATAAATTGATCTTCCGGATATAAAAGATGAATTAATATAGTATATGATCCGGGTCCGTTATCTTGCGTTTGGATTATGATTAGAGAAAATATGTGACTAAACCGCCTTAAAATTTTATGTCAGTTCACTTAATGTACATTCCTTCTATATTTTTTAAACCCATAAGATATAAAAAAATAAATTAACATCATAAAATAATAGTGAAGAACATCAACATCCCGGATCGAGAAACTATGTCGTTATAAATTTAAAACCTCCAAATCAAAGTGTTTTTAAAACCTTAAAGGGGTCGAATTCTGATACTGATATATTCTGTACAAAGATTTGAGATATAAATCTCATGCTTTTATATGTTGATGTCAATATCAAATCTGCTCATATACCGATACCGTCCCAAACGGAGACCTAAGGTGAATTACCGAGTGACCATGATATCATATAGTTTCATTCCCGTTTTATCCTTAATTTTTACGTAAAATGAGTTCTTCCCTAACCCTCTTTTTTTGGCAGTAAGGAGAGTTAGTGGTTTCCGCGCATCTGATCGCATTTTCAATTAATAAAAGATGGCTTAATAGTCCGCATACGGGGTTAGACTGACGTACCCCTTACATTATGACGCAAAAGATCAACTATACCCTCAGGAGGGTCAAACAATACATGAAAATCAATAGATAGTACAAAAGAAAAGGACGCTAAACAATCAGCCGCGGTATTCGTCTCGCGATAGGCATGTCTAGATCGTTTAAAAGTACGATACTAGCGAGTAACGAGCGGGTAATAACAGAAAATATTAATATTTATAAGAGTGACTCCCAATTAAAAATTGGTGTCGAGGATCACATTCCAATAATCACTTTCCCAAGCTAACTTTAGACCATACTGGATCGGGTTAAAGGCCCAAACCCGTTTTTCAGGTTGACATGTAGTTGACCAAAAAGGCTCGGACTTTGTAGTCTTTGAGATCCTTCGAAGTCCAAGCTGAAAAGTTACCCAATTTCGATCTAACTGTTCCGATTTGGGGGTTAATTTGCGAATTGCCGGTGAGATTGGATTGAAAGTAACCAGTATGCTATTTTGGTGAATGGGTATGAATCGGCGGGGGAAAACGATGGATTCTCACTCTTCTCCAACACAGAAGCCTATTAATGCGTTTTCTAAGGTTTGCAGAAACCCTAGTGCGGTGTTTGCTTTGGCTCTGCTTTTACTGGATGCTGTTCTCACCTTCTTCATAATAGCATACGTGCCATGTGAGAATCATTCCTGTTCTCATCTGTCTTGGTCTTAATTCTGGTTCTTACGAAATTAATAAGGGCTTTCTTTGTATTGGACAGATACGAAGATAGATTGGGATGCTTACATGTCACAGGTAGCCTTAATTGCTGGTAAAATGATTCAATTGACATGATATTGGTGTTACTGTATGCATATCTGATAGTTGGTAGCTTTTTTTAATTGTGTTCTGAGTAAAACAGGTAAGTGGGTTCCTTGGAGGGGAGAGAGATTATTCGAAATTGAAAGGGGATACAGGACCTCTGGTTTATCCTGCTGGATTTTTGTATGTATATTCTGCAATTCAGTTCCTCACTGGAGGTCAAGTCTTCCCAGCTCAGGTGATCTTTCGCACCGCTAAGATTATGTTATCTAAGATATGTAAGCACATAATCTACTTGATGTTTTAAATGGATGTATTATTTAGGCTTTAAAATATTGATTTCAGTTCAAAAGAATGAGAAATATGATGTTATGGATTAAATCGAAATGCAAGCACTTATCCTTAGTAGTTGACTAGCTTATGACTCCCATGTAGCAGTAGGTGTAAGCATTGACATGCATGATAAATAGAACTTCTAGGTTCATCTCATATCTCTCATTTCCATGTCATCACAGGTTCTCTTTGGGTTGCTATACATTGTCAACCTTGCGGTAGTATTATTTATTTATGTCAAGACTGATGTGGTAAGTATATTCTTAATGCTCCTACAATACAATGACTGCCTTCTGCTGTTTCCTCCCTCTATTTACTTTTTTATGTTATGTTTGAGTTAATGACAATAATGTGCTTCTAGTCTTCTAAGACTTGTGTCTGCTATCCGAAATGTATTGAAATAGCATAGTCATAAATCTGAGACTCTGGTGATGATTGAAAATGTCCTGGTTTAAAAGTATTGAGTGATATGTCAAGTGATGGAAGATTTCTGTTATTCGAGTAAGCATAAGATCACTTCATGAGAAGGAATGCTCGTTTTTGTATGTAAGTTAACAAAGAGAATATACATGTAGCAGATTGTTATTAACCATGAACTCTTGGCTTGTAGTGTCTCAAAATGGGGATCCCTCTATGATGATTATAAAACTGTATATGATGGAACAATAGGATTTGTTCACGGTGGTAACCTGCGTCTTTTATGCTGATGAGAGATACGGATTACTAAAGCTAGTAGGACAGTATGTTTTCTGCAAGAATTTACCTGTTATTTTCATGAACCCTTGGCGTGTAGTGTCTTAAAATGGGAATCTCTCTATGATGAAAATAACACTGTATATAATGGAACAATAGGATTTGTTCACTGTAATAACCTGTGTTTTTTATCCTCAGCTTCCTTGGTGGGCTCTTAGCTTGCTCTGTTTGTCAAAGAGAGTGCATTCCATCTTCGTTCTACGCCTCTTTAATGATTGCATTGCTACAACACTCTTTCATGCTTCCCTTGCTACATTGCTTTATCAGAGATGGAACTTGGGTTTGATGATATTCAGGTATATTTGCTTATTGTCTTGTTTACTTGATATATTTAACCAGAAAGGCTTATCTTTACTTTCTTTAATCATGCAGTTTAGCTGTCTCAGTAAAGATGAATGTGCTCCTGTTTGCTCCATCATTGCTGCTACTTATGTTAAAGGTACGCAAATTTTCATGTATCCCGAGTTATGCTCTTATTGATCATACGAAATTACATAACTGGAATGGTCTTGGGCTGTGTAGGCTTTAGATGTCAGAGGTGTTATACTGGCTTTAGCTGGAGCAGCAGTAGTTCAGGTGGGTAAAGTGCTAGTCTTCTACACAATTTATAAGTGCACATCATTCCTATATTATACCTTTCCCCCAGTTTTTTAGCTGCTGCTTTGGAAACCTGTGCATTGATGGTAGTAATTTTTTTTTCCTCGGCAGAAAGTTATTTCATCTTGTTGAAAATACATGTTTTAATAATAGCTTATTTTTATTCTCTTATATGTGCTTTAGGTAAGATTGCAACTGCTGATGATAATGATGGACGCATGAATTTTGAGGCTCTACTATACCTACATACAGTTCACAAATGCTTATGCAGATCTTGATCGGGTTGCCTTTCTTAGTATCATATCCAGCAGCTTACCTATCTAAGGCCTTTGATCTTGGACGGGTTTTCATCCATTTTTGGTATACATCCTTCTACCCTTCTTTCTTGGAATCTCAAATGCATATTATATGATGGATGCATGATTTGTAATCTTTTTTTATGCTGTATGATATCCTTTCGTGGGTTATGTGGGTTGCGGAGGCGGAGATTTTGGTTGATTAGGATAACTCATAACTATATACTCCGAGGACTAAATGGTTTATTAAAATCCAAAGTCTTAGCGTGGTATCTTGAAGAAACTTGGTGTTTGTATCTCAATTGCTTTTGAAATGACAGTTCACTTAGATGACTTGAGGTTGCCAGCATTACAGGGAGGAGCCTTCTCATCATTTGGAAAATCACATTTGGGTACTTTAACCTGTGACTGTGAAATGCTGTATCATTTAAATTGTTAGTTCAGTCACACCCCATTTATGGCCGATTGATTAAGTTTTTATGTATTCTGTGTTATACGACTTCAGTCACTTTTTAGTGACATGTGCTAAAGGCAAAAAGTTGCAGACGGTAAAGAAGTCCGATTGAATTGGCTTGTATACACACTAGGGCACTCAAGTGGAACCTTTTCCTTTTGAAACTTTCTAAAATCCCATCTCCACTTTCCTCTAACCAACATTGCTTATCTTTGTTTTGTGTTGTTGTTTATGTTTTTTACGGTACTATACATGCCTATTAGACACTCATCTTTTGCCTGGAGTTTTCAATTTGACTAATCGTTCTTTTTCTTCAGGTCTGTCAACTTCAAATTTGTTCCAGAACCGATCTTTATATCAAAAGGCTTTGCAATTTCTTTGTTGATTACCCACCTTGGGTTACTTGCAGTGTTTGCCCATTACAAATGGTGCAAGTAAGCAGATGAAATAAATATTTTAATACATTATTAGTTCTGATTTCTGTAGTTTGATTGCAAAGGTACATCATCTTTATCGAACAGTTTGTTAATTTTTCTATGCTAATTTTTTTCTTTTGTTTTTCTTGCAGGTATGAGGGAGGGCTGCTGAAATTCTTAAATTCAGTGTATGCCTCTTTGAAATCACAGTTTTCTATGACTAGCTCATCGTTTCAAAAGAAAACCACAACGGCTCTAACTAAAGAACGTAAGTTTTGTGTCTCAGGTCCATAATGTCTATTTATATCTTCGTTTGTTTATTCTTTCTTTTCTCGTGTCTATAAATGTTGACCACCATTATCTGTGTCCAATTCATTTCAGATATCACGACCACCTTACTCGTTGGAAACTTTATCGGGATAGTCTTTGCTCGCTCTCTTCATTATCAGTTCTATTCCTGGTACGATTCCGTTGGGAGCTTTTGCCTTCTTCCACTCTTTATGGATATTTGCAAAAGCATTCTACTTTTTAACTTATATGATTTAGTGAGAAACTCCAATACAAGTGGACCTCAACTCACATCTTCAGGTCATGTTGAGATGTCATGTGTATGTGTTTTGAGGTTATTTTAGGTTTGTTTGAGTTGGGCTCAGGCTTCAAATTTCTTGTCAAATCTGTGTTGTGAGCTATTGTCTTAACATGACATGCTATATCCTCATGTCGAGTTTTTTGTTCGAGCCATGAATATTATTTAATAAATTTGTAGAAAAAGGAAGTGAAAACTAGTGAACATCACAAGCCATTTGAAACCTTAGTTACATCTAACCATGGAAGTGAGCGTTTCGCAGGTATTTCTTCAGCATACCGTTTCTACTTTGGAAGGCGCCTTTTCATTCTTTGATTCGGTAAGCACTCTTCCTATCATTCATTCAAATTTGGTTTCCATTTCGATGACCAAAACAGAGCGGCGTATAACTTGATCATTCTATATCATATTATCATGCAGTGTTGCATTGTTTGTGGCAATTGAGGTTTGTTGGAATGTTTACCCATCCAACATCTACTCGTCCATCGTTCTTCTCATTCTCCACTTGATAATACTATGGGGTCTCTGGTCTGCGCCTCCGGAGTATCCTTACGTTGACATCAAAACATCAACTAAACTAAAGGCGAAATGAGACTCCAGTAACCCCGTCGTTTCCTGATGATGTGTGAGGCTTATGCACCATGCAGTTTTCCGGCATGAGAAAACATTAACGCAGAATTTAGGGGTTGATGACACTAATGGCTATTGTTACACATGAATTTTAGTTTAATTTGGGTTATTGTTAATTTGTTCTTATATTCGACGGGTCAAAACGTGGAAGTTGTACGTCCGGTGAGCCAAACACAAAAACCATAAGGTGTCATCCTAAAACCAATTAGCACCTGGAGGAGTAACAAATCGGATCCACTAATTCGAAGATCCGATCCGGAGAAATCAAAATTCGTCAATATCCGTTAATTGATTATTCAAGTTTGATTTGCTCCGGACAGAATTTTTAGATAATGGGATCAGATATACTTCTGGGTTTTGAAAATAAAGTCATATCGAGTATATCCGACTGATCCGATAAAAATCATTGAATCAAATATCCGATACTTTGGATGTCCGGATATATATGTAAACATTATCGATTAATTAAGATTTAGTTAATCATATTGTTAGGTTATTTACGTTATTCTACGATACATTCTAAGATCTTTTTGTTTCCTTTGTGCCTTTATTCTCTCTTTGAATATAAGAACTTTAAAGTTTGAATTAGGTTCAAGAATCACATGATCCGAATTCTGATATAAAGTGGTTGTAGACTAATAGTTTGTTCACATTTTCCAAATTATCAAATTTTCAATCTTCTAAATTCCAACCACACATCACCTAATAACTAATAAGTGGTTCAAGACTTATGGCCCGTTTGGTTCCAACTCTGAAAACGGAATCGGAATGGAAACGAATTTAGTTCATATGTATATCATTATTCATGAAATTTTATGGAATCATTCCCTTTGGTTTCATGCAAGATGTACTTGTTTCTCCACATTTTGTTTCCCTTATATGGTATCAAAAGTAATCAAATTCTACTCCAATTACTTCAAACCACAATGAATGATTCCAAAAACTTCCATGAATAACGGTATACATATGAACTAGATTCGTTTTCGATCCGGAGTTAAAACCAAATGGGCCCTAATAGTTTGCATAGTCTTTTTACTTGATTATATTTAGGACTTGTTGTTATGTCATATGAAAAGAATAAAAATCTAATCAAAATCAAGAATGACACGATCCGAATTCTGATATAAACTATATGTATTATTAAAATTTTATGTATTGTGATAACTCAAAATTTTGTTTTTATGTATAAGTCAAATTTATTGATAAAATTAAAATTATTTATTCTTGAACTTATTTTGATTTATTTTTCAAAATTTATGGAACATGTACATTAGAATAAATAGTTCTCATAATGGGTTTACGCGGATAAAAATAATTATTAGGGATAAAATAAAATAATTTTCGATCCAATTTTTTTCGTCGGGTCCGGGTCGTCAAACCATACGGACCCATAATCTCTATTGTTACAAAATTGAAAAAAGAATAAAATAATTATTATATTTTCATCACGTATTGGGTTTAGCTCATTTGATATGTAGCTTTACATATCCTCAAGAGACATCTCCTATATCAAATTTTATCAACGTGATTTTTAAATGTACCGACGAAAATCTCTATTAGTGACCAGAAATACGCACTTCGCGTGCGTAGTTGATAAGGTCCTGAACTACGCTTTTGGGAAGCGTAGTTGGAGTTAAAAAAAAAATAAAAATATCAACTACTCATTTGGGGAGCGTAGTTAGAGTTCCCTAAAAAAAATTTAAAAATTTTTTTTGGAACTCCAACTACTCTCCCCACAAGCGTAGTTGATATTTTTATTTTTTTGAAACTTCAACTACGCTCCCCGACAGCGTAGTTGGGGACGCTAACAACTACGCACGCAAAGTGCGTAGTTGGGGTGACAATTATAGATTTTCACCGGTACGTCTATCAACCCCCCTTATCAAATATCTATATGTTATTTTGTCAGATTTTATGCTCCTAAGACGAATATTCTTTTCTTGTCAGAATATTCTTCTTATTTGTTATTGAGAGCTTAGTCATGAATTTTAAACTTGAACTTAGTGCTTCATTACACTATTAAAATATACGAATTGTGCAATAAACTAATAATGATCAATGATTACACTTACGTAAATTATACTTATTAAAATCATATACGAATTGTGCAATAATATTTAATTTTTCAGAAATGCAGTGCTAATCTTGTTTATCAGTTCATCTCAAAAAACTTTATTGTTTTTAAAATCTATTTTATTCTAGATTATGTATAATTTTAGGGACCGTTTGGTTCCAACTCCGAAAACGGAAATGGAATGGAAACGAATTTAGTCCATATGTATATCCATATTCATGAAATTTTATGAAATCATTTCCCATAGTATAATGAAAAATGCACTTGCTTCCTCGTATTTTGTTACCCTATAGGGTAGGGATGACAATTTCATCCGAACCCGATGGACACCCGATAACCCGATCCATACTAAAAGGGTGCAAACCCGACATGAAGCGGGTGAAAGCGGGTGGCGGATGAAGCGGGTGATGGATCGGGTCGGATTTGGGTGGACCTTTCGTCCACCCATCACCTGATCCATTATCCATCCGACCCGTTTCACCCGCTTACACCCGCTATAAATTTATTGATTGTTTACTTGTTTAGTGATCTTTAGTTCTCTTTTCATTTATAAATTTGTGATATTAATGATTGTTTAGCAAAATTTGAACATTTTTTCACTTCCTATTATGATCTTATTGTATGTTATGAATTGCTAAATTTCTCTATTCTTCAAGAACTTAAACTTATAACACTTCTTGTAATGTTTCTACTTGGATGATTTGTGTTTAATATCGATTTAAAGGAAATGCGTAGAAAACCCGAATATCACCCGATCCACCCGCTTCATCCGTTGGATACGGGTGGATTGGATGCGGGTGGTGGGTTTGGCGGGTGGCGGGTCGGGTGGGATGGATGATATTTTCTCGCGGGTCGGGTGGTGGACAAGGTCATCCACCCACCACCCGATCCATTGTCATCCCTACTATAGGGTTTCAAAATTAATCAAACTCTCATCCAATTACTACATACCACAATAAATTATTTCAAACATTAAATGAATAAGAGTATAATGTATTGATTGTCTTGTTGCTAAAAAAAAATAAAACTATTTTTTAGACTAAAATAGTAATGAATGTTTTGAAATTTGTAGGAGATGGTTACCAAATGATCTTCGATTCAAATTTTTTTAAACAAATTGTCCTGTTGCTAAAAAACTTATCTATTTTATTTAAAAAAAATTGCATTATTGTATATGGTGTTGTTTTTTAAAGATCTAAGATTCAGCATGAAGCTGGTTGGAAGAATCTCGGCCTTCTTTCATTTTAATATTATTAATTTATAGTTTGATGTCTCTTTCATAACAATTTTTAAAGCGTAAACCTCGGTTTTAATTACTAGTTATGACAATTTTTCTTTGCATCCACGGTCCTATATATAACATTACAAAATCTTATGACATAGCCAGTCGATGTTTGATTCGTCGTCCTGTCTAATATTGTTTTTAGGGCAATTTTTTTTTAAAAAAAAGTTTAATATATGCACTGTAATTTGAGTATGTTTCAATTAGTGCTTACTTTATAATTGAGCCTTCATACTAGGATGGCAATTTCATTCGAATCCGACCGACACCCGACAACCCGATTTATAATAAAAAGGGTGAAAACTTGACATGAAGTGGATGAAAGCAGATGGCGGATGAAGCGGGTGATGGATCGGGTCGGATTCGGATGGACCTTTCATCCACCATCACCCGATCAATCATCCAACCATCCATCCGACTCATTTCACCCGCTTACACCCGTTATAAATTTATTGATTGTTTACTTGTTTAGTGATCTTTAGTTCTTTTTTATTTATAAATTGGTGATTTACCGATTGTTTAGCAAAATTTGTACATTTCACTACCTATTATGATCTTATCGTATGTTATGTATTGCTAAATTTCTCTATTTTTGAAGAATTTAAACTTATAACACTTCTTGTAATATTTTGTACATTTCACTACCTATTATGATTGTGTTGGATGTGGGTGGATCATATGCGAGTGGATCAAATGCGGGTGGTGGGTTTGACGGGTGTCGGGTCTGGTGGGGTGGATGTGATTTTTTCGCAAATCGGGTGACGGATAGGGTCATCCACCCACCACCCGATCCATTGTCAGGCCTACTTTATACTTTGAATTACTTTATACTTTGAATTTTGAAAGGCTTGAAATTCAAGACTACATAAAGTCATAACACACGGCATCAATCAAAGCAAATCAAGCACGATCTCGTAGAGGAACACCAGCCACACATTTGCGTTTATGTTGACATTTTTGAGTTTTGAATTTTATTTTATAATTTTTTAACATAATTTTATATATTTGATATTGTGATGGCTAGGAGGTTACTGGTGTAGTTTTTAATCAAATAAAATACTCCGTGATAAGATATGATATAACAATATAATAAATAGTTTCAATTAAATATGTAAACTAGGCAAAATATCAAGTTCCACCATAGCAGAGAATCGGTACAGCTTGCAAAATGAAGAAAAATTCATGAGTTTCATTCAGTATGAGCTGGATGAATTTACAAATGGCACAAATCCAAATCCAAATCTAAATCCAAATCCAATTATACAAATAATATACAAACGATTGAGCACAGATTTGATCAATCACAAGAAACAGAGCAGCTTAATTATCATTTAAACATGAAGAACAAGTACATCCGAAGCGCCATATCCAGATCCAGCACAGCTCTATCAAATTTTCACACATCCAAATTCATTCTTACAAATTACTAATATACACGAAGATCACAAAATCGATGAATCGCAGGAAACAGAGAAACTTCCCCGAAATCAAGTGGTGAGCGAGCTTGATGAGGAAGAAGGAGAATGGAGACGAGCCTGAGAGAGTTGATCCATAAGCGTAACAATACGAGAATGATAAGAACGCGCTTGATCAACAGATTCAGCTTCAAGATCACCGAGTTGAGCGCAAAGCATCTCCTCAGCATCCTCCGCAACCCTAACTCTCTCCCACGCCTTTCGGAGCTCTTCCTTCATCCGCTCTTCTCGCAATTTGCTCTCCTTGAGTTCTCTCTCCAATTCTTCGTTTCTTCGTCGGAGTGCCGCCGCGTCGCCGTCGCTATCTAGCCTCGGCTGGTGAAGGTGACTAGTCGGCTGCGGAGAAACGACGCTTGGCGGAGCCATTTGATAGGAATTGGGGATTGAGTGGTTAGAGGTTGGAGTTTGTTCTTGTGGTGGTGTTTTCAGATAAAAGCACACATTGGGCTCTACGTAAATCGATACATTTATAGGCGGTTATACATGGGTTTCGCGTGTGGGAGAAAAGTGTCCAGGTTCATTGAACCTGATTTGCTCATTTTCTAACGGGATAATTTCTGACTTTCTTTGTTGGGATTGGGCTGGTGAGGAGAACTTGTTCTAGACGCTTGGGTTTCTTTGGTTGAATTACCGGAATACGCTACCACCCTAAGAAAATGACGGCTATTTTATATATAAATAAAATAGAATAAGATTAGATTTTTAAATAATTTCGTAAAAAAATTCAGGGTCCTTTCAACTCCAAAAATAAATGTAGTTTATTTAAATATTATTTGTTTATTTATAAAAATTAATTTATAAGATGTATTTTTTATTTTTTTTATAAAATACGTGTTTTATTTCCTCTTTTATTTTTTATATAATTTTCAAATAATTAATTATCCTTCAGCTACTAAAAATATAAAAAATGATTGTAAAATTTTTCATAAGAATATATATATATATATATATATTTGTTTTTATTTTGGTTGAAACCAAATATTAACTTATCTAATAGTATTTTGGTAGAGTTTTAGATGGTTTTGTAAAGTATACAAATTTAATAAAAAGTATAAAAATTCTTCATAAATTAGATTTTTGAATAGATTTTTATAATTTATATATTGATCATAAAGAATAAAATAAAAATAAAAGTGTGTAATAAAGAATGTAACTAAATTTGGAGTAATATTTCTATAAACTCATTTATAAGTCCAATGAAAAATCTAGTGAAAAAACTCTTCAAAAGGCTAAATTTTTGTATAATCTAATTTGTTAAACATTTCAAAAAGGTAGCATATAATATACGCCGAATTCACCTAATTACGAAAAAATAAGTATGTACGTTTTGAAATATATTTTGATCATATTTTGATCATATTTTATCAGTCATTTTATAAAATTTGAATTGAATAAATAAAGTCAAAAATAATAATTAAATTAAACTGAAAATGAAACCCTATTTTAAAACAAAATGACCATATCATTCAACATTAGACTTTGATGTACATAAAATCAAACTTAGACCTTGTTTCTTTTTTGGATTTTGACATAATTAATATATATTAAAATACTTTAATTATTTATTATTATCTAATTTTTGGAAAAAAAAGTCCAAAGTTCGAAAATGACATTATGAGATGTAATTTCTGATGATTTGTATTTTAGGATACAAATGATGAAATGTAAGTTGTGAGGATCGGTTATCCATATTTTAGATGAATGCAAAAATATATCTTTATCAATCAAATAAAAAAAAGAATATTTAGGTTGTAATATATTTGTATTTTTATGTGCTTTTATTGCATTGAAAATGATATATTTTTGTGTACATTACCCCTTAAATTTGTGTGTCCTCTAGCATTTGAACGTTTCTTCTTAATCCCAAATTTTGAATATTGTTATTATATTATAAAAAGTTACATTTGGTGGACAAAAAGATTTAGGTATATTTGCATCTAATGCCCTTAATTTAGGGCCGTTTGGTTTTAATTTTGGAATTAGAAATGAAATGAAAACGAATATAATTCATACGTATACCCTTTTTCATGAAAGTTTTTGGAATCATTCATTATGGTTTGAAATAATTGGAGTAGAATTTGATTACTTCTGATTAAGGTTGTGCCTACGGTCCAGACCGGACCGGTGGGCCGTAAATTAAGAAAACCTTGGACCGTAGACCGGACCGTAATGGTCCGGTCCGGTTCCGGGTTGGACCGGTTAGTGCCTTAATTGTGCAATTTTGGTGAGGTTTTCCGGTCCAAAACCGGACCGGATTGGACCGAACTGGACCGGACCGAAAATTCGTAGTTTACAGTCCAACCTGGGTTACGGTTTTATACGGTCCAAAAACCGGACCGTAATCCGGATTTTTCAGAAAAACCTGGACCGTAGACCGGACCGGACCAGTCCGGTTTTCCAGTCCGATCCGATTTTGCACAATCTTACTTCTGATACCCTATAGGGAAACAAAATGTGGAGAAATAAGGGCATCTTACATGAACAATAGTATACATATGGAATTCGTTTTTATTCCGTTTCCGATTCGTGATTCCTGAGTTGGAACCAAACGGGTCCTAAATACGTATTCAATTGAGTAGATTTATGTAAAAAAATCCCATTTTTTATAAGTTTGTTTTAGATTAATATAAGTTTATTTTTGGTTATCTATTATTGGAATCAATTGTTACGTGTGAAGACCAAAAATGGTTGTGTGAACTATGAATATAATTTTTATACTGTTTAACGTTGAATAATCATTTCATAAATATATATTTTATTGCTAATATGAAAGTGAATCTAATGAGTTTGATTGGTCTACCACATGACATCACGCTCTTATTTTATTTCGTTGGGGTCGAGTATAAGGCCTCGTTTGGTTTAAACTCCGGAAACGGAATGAAAACGTATTTAATTCATATGTATATCATTATTCATGAAAATTTATGAAATTATTCTTTGTGGTTTCTTGCAAAATGCACTTGCCTCCCACGTTTTGTTTTCGTATAGGGTATCAAAAATAATCAAATTCAACTCTAATTACTTCAAACCACAATAAATGATTCTAGAGGCTTTCATACACAAGGGTATACATATGTACTAGATTCGTTTTTATTCCGTTTTTAATTTCGGAGGTAAAACCAAACGGGCCCTAAATTGTATAATTCCTTCCTTGTTTACACATTAAAAAAAGAAAAGAAAATTAATGACATCATCGATTACGTACTGTCACCTTCGGACTGTTTACACATTTTTAGCTTTTTTTTACAACCAAAAAAAAATAATAGAGAAGATCAAACATCTTCGTTCCACTTGAAATTATTTCTTACCTGAATTTTTAATTATTTATTTTTCATTCAAACAAATATTGTAAGAAAATCTCTCTTCCATATTATAATTTACATAAAAAAATTCAATAATTTTTATTATATATAAATTTAATAAAAAAGTTAAACTCTCTGCATTTAGACAAAAAGTAAAATATAAAGATAAACTCATTTCGATTCGTGGATTTTGACAAAAAAATATATTAGATTTTATTTCTTCTTTAATATACTTATCTTCACCCATCACATTGATTATTTTATCAAATCTGACATTTACTTTTATTTTTGTAAGTATAAATTAAAGAAATTAACAGTTGTAAATCGTGACCTATTGTTGGAGGATACCCTCTCAATATCAGTTTTTCCATTCAAATTCGAATCTCCAGACTAACCACTTAAGGAGTCTGACACCACATCCCCTAGACCAACTAAGTATTGGTTAGATGTTATTAGTTTCTTCGCATAGAAACTTCTATCTACCTTTTACATGATTTTTATCCGATCCCACTAGACCAATTGAGTATTGGTTAGATGATATTAGTTTCTTCTAATAGAAACTTCTCTCTGCCTTTTACTTGATTTTTATCCGATCTTCCTATTATCCGTCAAATATTTCACCGCGCTCAGTCCCTCCATCATCCTCGGTCGATTTGAATGGGTACACGGAATAATAAAACACATTAGCAAGAAACCATTGATCACAACACATAAGTGTTGTGCATTATTTTAACTAAGCTTGCATATAATCACACGCGACTAAACGTCACAACATTAACACATCACATTACAACATTATCACATCATAAGATCATGTAATTATTCCTCCAAAAGTTGGAGCGGATGAAAGCGGGTGACTTATTGGTCAATAGGGTGGAGACGGGCCGTCTTTGGAGGCGGATGAAAGCGGGTGACTTATTGGTCAATAGGGTGGATACGGGCCAGGCGGCCCAAAGAACGCTGGAGGAGGTGGGCCGGGTGGCCCTGGAGGCGGTGGGGGAGCATAGTATCCTGACGGAGGTGGAGGTGGCGGCGGCGGTCCATACAAGTGGTGGTGGGGCGGAGGAGGAGGGCCACCGAAAGCGGGAGGTGGTGGCGGAGCGTACGGGTCGAGTTGTAGTCGGTAACCCATTTTTATAAATATACGTATAATATATGTTATGTGTAATGTTAAGGGCTTTTATAGAGTGAAATTTCAATTGGGCCAATGTCTTAGTGGGCCTGGCCCAAATTCGAATCTTATCTCGAATATAGTTTGTACTATTCAAATTGAATAAGTTTGATGTATTTCCAAAAATAAGAACAAATTCTTTGGACCCAAAAAAGGGAATAAATTCATTTCACATCCGATGTGTATGTTTTGTTGTTTGTCACAATTCGAGTAAATTGCACCATCCATCCCTAACATTTGCAATTATTTTTACATTAGATCTTAAACCCTATTCAGCGGAGCTTTTTACAGAGCTTTGAAAAAAATGAAATCTAATGGTTGTTCGTTATGATAACTTATTTGGTATCTTACATTTTTCATTACACTTTTCATAAGCTTTTTTATCCAATTTTAAAAAGTTTCAAATGATAGTTTTTTTTGTATAGATTATCGAATTTTTATAATTTTACCCTTTAAGCTAACTTTAACAATTTGTGCATTTTTGACTTTTTGGTAAATCGTTATGACAGCTTATTTGGTATATTAGCTTTTCATTACACTTTTCAGAAGCTTTTTATCTAATTTTGAAAAGTTTCAAAATGATAGTTTTTTTTTTTTTTTTGTATATTATCGAATTTTTATAATTTTACCACTTATGCTAACTTTCACTTAAGCTAACTTTAACAATTTGTACATTTTTATCATGTTTGACTTTTTGTAAACCTACCCTACAAATCTACCCAAAAAGGTAAAGTTACTTAAACAAAAAAACTGAAACTATTAGATGTGGTGCTAGACTCCTTAACTGGTTAGCTTGGAGATTCGAGTTCGAATCCTCCTGGCTGCATATATGGAAAAACTGATATTGGGAGGGGACAACAATGGGCCACGAACTATTCCCATCCCGGATGTAGTACGACGAAGCCAATTGAACCGAAAATTACTTACCAACCTTTCAAAAAACAAACAAACAAATAAACTTAAACTACTAAAAAAATCTCGCTTTCCCAAACAAGCCTTAATCTTTAAAACTGTCTAACCCAATCCCTCATTTTATGTGATAATGCAAATGAGTGAACCGTAGCTTAATGCAAACATGGAAGAAAACACCATCCATGCATGTTATTACATAGCTTAATGGAAACATGGTGCAATAATCACATGAAAGTAGTAATTATAGATCATAATTGTATTTTATTGAAAGTAAAATATTGAGCCACAACGAACACAAACCTATCAATACATGAAACATAGAATAATACATTAAGGAGGTGGTGGAGGGCCAGGTGGCGGAGGGCCAAATGGACCTGGCGGTCCTGGTGGTGGTGGAGGGTCAAATGGAGCTGATGGTGGCGGTCCGGGAGGGCCGGGTGGTGGTGGACCGCCTGGCGGTGGTGGTGGATCCATATTGACTCGATTTCTTTGCCTTTATCTAATCTTTGGTTAATTTGTGGTTTGGTTTGGGAAATTGAAGTGCAGAATTGGAGTTTTATAGAGAGGAGTAGAAGGTTGTGGAAACACGAAATCAAATCACTCGGACTAGTAGCTTTGTGTTCATGTCTTCGTCGGAATGGTAGCTGCGAAGATCTAGAGCAGTAGAAGGTTGTGGACTCTTCTAGCGTTGTGTATTTTTTAACTGGTTTTTTATGGTCCGGTCCGGATTTGGTCCGGTCTAATATCTACCGTCCAACTGTAAGGTAATATCGCGTTCCGGCCCAATACCCAAAAAAATGGTAATTCGGATCGGATCAAAAATTAATTCTAAAAAATTCGGTCCTCTTAGTAGGACCGGTTGAACAACCGTAAAACCTTTGTCGGGCATGAATCATCGGTTTTAACTACACCCTCGAACTTATATGTTAGGGTTTTCCAAACGGTCCAGACCGTTTCTATGCTTGTGAAAAACGATTCATGGTTCGGTCTACCACGGTCTGGTCCAATACGGTTCGATCCGGACCGTTTATTTTTTTTTTAAAATTGTATGGATTTAATCTGGTCCAAATTTGGACCGGACTGAATGTTTTTCCTATTCAAAAATATTTAAAGTGTAAATTAATGTATCAGACCGGAATATTATGGTCCAGGACCAGATTGAACTTTTACATTATGGTTCAGGTCCGAACAAAACCGTAATTTCTGGTCCGGTCCAGAGCATCTACAATCATAGTTAGACTTGAGCACATCACGTACGCTATTATACGCCTAAACCCGCAATCCATTAGACTTTAATAATGTAACAATCTTACTACACTATAATTTTGGCTTTTTGAGTAATTAAATGCTCATTTTAAAAGAAACTTTGATAAGGTTTTAAAATTTGATATTATGTGACATATTTTATATTTTTGGAGTCCAAAACTTATATATACATAAATAAAAAACAAATTGATGAGGTTTTACAATTTGATGTTATGTGATTTATTTTATATTTTTGGAGCCAATTTTTTTTTATAAACCTAAATAAAAATAAACAAGTTTTTAAACTCTCAAACTTCATGAAGTACTAATTTATTATCATTAATTACTTTGATTGATGTAAAATATCGCTTAAATAAATGAATATCATATTTTAGTTAAATATTTACTTTTATAATTAAAAATACTTTAATTACAATATTAACATGCTCAATCAATATTGTATTCTTATCTTCAAACCACAAGTTATAATGATAGTTATAATGATGTGAAATATATTTATTGATTTGAATAACGAAATTAAAAGCACAAAACATCATTTATATTCATAGTCGTATTATTACGACATAGTGTCTCTATATTCGTTGCATAACTTGATATTAACTAAAACTCGTTACACAACTTGAGATTAACTAAAACTCGAATCCTTTAAATTCAACTAAAGCTCAGATACACCACGCGAAGTAGCCAATGACTTATAGATCTCGAGCACGATTCTACGCTCGAAATCATCAACGTCATGCTTGGTGAGCCGGCGCCGGACCTTCTTACCTCCAGAGATCCTCTTGGCCATGAACTCATTCCCTCCATGAACACCGCCGGCGATCTTCAACATGAACCTAACGTAACTTTCCCTGAGCTTACTCCATAGCTTCTTCGGCGATATAATCATCGTAGCCACCTTCGGAGCTTTCCTTAATCTCCACAACCGCTTTCTCTTCCTCCCATCCTCGCTGGCGGCGACCTTCACCACTTTTATTTTCCGGCGAGGGGCTTTTGCTCCGTTGAGCAGTACGTAACCCTTCTTCTTCCAGTAGTTTTCTCCGTTGAACGGCGTTGGTATTATTTCCATTTGATTTTTTTTTTCTTTTCTTTGGTTGGGATTGAAGATCGAAGAAGGGCATAATGGATTTTTATTACTGGATGGAGATGAATGACTGACGTTTACCGATTATGGTTGATGTTACGGATGCATTTATGGTTGCTGCTCTTATGGTCATTAGGTCAGCAAAGCTCGTTGTGACTGCAACAATATTCTTTCTTTTCTTCGTTGAATAAACAAAAGCTCTATTGTTTTCTTCTTCTCCTGCAATAAATTTCGGTTAGCAACCTGAAATGTTATCGAATCTATAATAATGGTGATGGGTCGTGTGTACAAGGATAAATTGACAATAAGAGTAGTTACCCAACAAGCTAGAATCGCGAGCCGAAGAGAAGTTAACCGCTCTGATACAATTGTGTGCATACGAGCGTAGTCATCAACCTTAAATACTACACTTAGAATGTCCTCAACTTTCGAGAAAACTTATTATCTTCAACATCAGCCGAATCAATTGCAACTTATTATCTTCAACATCAGCCGAATCAATTGCGACTTTTATATTGAAAAAATTTATACCCTGCAAACTTCTAATACCTCATCCGCTTTCTTTTCACGGATTGTGGTGTTGCTCGCCCTTTTTGGGTTGTCTGTAAGGTCTTGATATTGGCTTGGGAGCTTGGCAACAAAAGAGTTGTCTTAAAGATTGATTCGAGTCCTTCAATTTCATCCCATGTACCAAGAGGGGAATTACAAATAGGAGACCAAAAAAGCCCTTTGTATAACCACCCGGCCTCCAACAACGCGTTGCTACTCACCCGAAACCAATGGCCTAACTAACACTACATCCACAACTGTAACTTTAGGTCAATGTGAACACTTCATCACCATAACTAAACAGCTCAACCAATTCAACATTCTTTCAACAAAAAAATCTAAGCAGCATCAAAAGAGCTATCAACCATCACAGGAATTCTGTACACAGAACAGTATTTGTATTACTGAACCACTTGCAACTACAGTTATTGCTGAGCACAAAAACTGAACTCTCAAGCTGAGACAAATACATTCAAGCTCTCAAATAAGCAGTTAGAACTTGGAACACAAAAGAAGTAAGGTTTTAATACCATGTAATCAAGAATCCACATTTTAATTCAAGATGGACCTAACCAAAACTATGGATGTATCAAAGATGACAATATCAATATGTACACTGTAAACTTCAATTTGGCAATAACAAATAAGCAACGCTTACAACATTCAATTTCAGAAAGCAAACGGTTTGAATTGGTAAAGAGCAAACATGAATCGGTAATGGCAGTATTAACTAATACAATTCATAGAACTATATGAACTATGAATACAAGAACCAAAACTGCAATGCCTAAACACAAAGCATAAGCAACAATTACAAATCAAGCAAACAGGTACAACATTCAGTTTCATAAACAATGCAGCTTCGTAAAAACTAATCAGTTGAAAAGCAAATAGGAATCATCAATGGCAGAGTGAAGTAATACTGTTCATAGAGCAGATATGAAACATCGGTATAAGGATAGATCTAAGAACTACAATCAAATCAAACACCATTCAAAATCCAGTAAAACACATTACAGTTAAAACTATCGAAATTCAGTATACAACTAAAAACTGAATTTACTAAACTAATAAATTAATCGACCTCCTGAAGAGAAGCTCCACCCGCACCAGCAGCAACGTCATCAACGGTAAATTTCCCCTTAGCCTTGTCAGCGGCACGGCCTTTAGCCTTCCGATCAAGAAGCGACTTACGATCCTTATCAAGCTTGAGCTTAGTAACAACAACCTTAGAAGGATTAATGCCGACATTGACAGAGGATCCATTAACCTTCTCACGAGTAATACGTTCGACATGGATCACCCATTTCTTACGATAAACCTGCACGATCTTTCCCTCGCGGCCTTTGAAGGTTCCTCTGACGACCTGAACCTCGTCGTCCTTGCGAAGGGGGATAGATCGGACATTGTACTTGCTCCGGAGATCAGAGGAGAGTGGAGCACTCATTATCACACGTCGGACGCTTGATGGTGCCGTGAAGTGTGCCTTTCGGCTCTTCCGGCGAGAGCTTGATACATTAGGGTTGTACTTCATCCTCGCTTTGGCTCTCTGTGGATTCGGATTTGGGAGCTTGGAGGAGCGGCGATGTGATTATGTCATTAGGGTTCGATTTGGCTTAAGGGCATGTTTACCTGCGGAAGGGAAGTGTTGAAGTAAAGCATTATTCAGGTACGGTCGTGCGGTCGTATGTACGGCCGACACGTGTCCAGAAAAAAAAAAAAAATTTGTTTTTTTCTAAAAGAGTTTTTTTTTTTAAAAAAAATGAGTAAAAATAATAGTTCAAAACTTATTATGGAATAGTTCATAACTTATAAAAGAATAGTTCATGAATTATAATAGAATAGTTCATAGTGTAATATTTATAAAGGAATGAAAGTAATAGTTCAAAACTTATTAAGTAATAGTTCATAACTTCTAAATGGATAGTTCATGAATTATAATATAATAGTTCATAGTGCAAAATTTATAAAGGAGTGAAAGTAATAGTTCAAAACTTATTATGGGATAGTTCATGAATTATAATAGAATAGTTCATGAATTATAATAGAATAGTTTAAAGTGCAAAAATTTATAAAGGAGTGAAAGTAATAGTTCAAAACTTATTATGGGATAGTTCATGAATTATAATAGAATAGTTCATGGATTATATTAAAAAGTAATAGTTCATGGATTATATGAGAATAGTTCAAAGTTTATAGGAGAATAGTGCATAAATTATAACATGGTAGTTCAAATAGATTTTCATTAGTTTCCGGGGAAAAAAAAATCGTTTCAGAAAAGAGAAAAAAAAAATATTTCGGGACACGTGTCGCCCGTACGGTCGGTCGTACGACCGTACCGCAATATAAGGGTCGTACCTGAACATTTACCACCTGCAGATTTATAAACTTTATAAACCCGAGTTTTATTTGTTGGTGGGTGTGTTTACATGTAGATGGGTTTATTTTTTAATGGGTTTATTCGGGTTTATAAACCTATAGAAAATAACTTCCTCAATCCAAGGTTATTTTTCTTGAATGAGTTTATTTTTTCCATATACCCGAAATTACCCTCATTCGTATCTTTACAAATCCAACCCTAACATTCACGCCCGTGAAATTCCTTTCTTTCAAAACAACCACATTATTGTCGTCCACAACTATACCTTCGAGATTTGATTTTTCGATTACCCTCCTATTCATATATATATTGGATTATTCTTTAATCTTTTTAGGAGTAAAAATGTATTTTGCACTAAAATAAACCCAAAAAAAAAACCTTAAGTAATATCTTTATCGAAATAATATATATAAACTGATCGAATTTATAAACCCGATAACAAACCATAAACCCATATAAACCCATTTAGTTTATAAACCCATAAAAATACAAACTACTACTAAACAGGCCCTAAGTTTTGAATTTAAACGGATTTAAAACTTAATCCGCTATAAATATTTAAAAATAGTTAAAAATGAATAAAAACTACAATACAAAGATAAATTATAAACACTATTCAACTATCCCTACAAAATATATAAGAAATATGAAATATTCAAATTCAATATCGTAAAATTCACAAATATAAAAACGAGAATAACCCATAAAATTCAGAAATCAACACGCTTTCACGGTGAAAAAATGTTTGACGCTGTTAGAAAATTTTAAAAAACCTAAAGACGTAACCCGTGAGCAATTTCATAACTGCTAATCAATAAACAACCAGTGAATCAACCTCGACTTTTTTTTATAGATATAAATCGGTTCAGATTAATTTGAACCGATTTAATTGATTAATAACCTAAAACCGATCCGAAACTAATATTCAAAAATATATAGACCTAAAACGAACCCAAAAATATAGGTTATTGGTTCGATTTAGACCAATATCAATTGGGTTGCATGCTCGGCCCTTACTGATCACACATTCACACTACAAGCAATATTTTCTCACATCATGATAAAATATCATTTGATTTCAATTAGACCGACTCTATCTTAGATTGATTAATTTGTAATAAGGGTTGGATTGAAACCAATACAATTTTTAAAATTGACAATTTTATTCTAATTTTTCTTTTTAACACATTGTTATTATTGTAACTTTGTTTTTGGAATTGTTCAAATACAAATTTTGTTTTATGGTGGTCGACAAATCTACCACGATACTAATACGATGGATTCAAGAAGGTGTAGCCTGCTCTCATCACATGCTACTCTGGTGGTGAGCTGCAAAGGCATCCTACGTAGGAACTTGTCCGTTCCAACACATCTACTATCGTTGCGGATTTTTTAGCTAGTTACGCTTCCCACTTTCCTGTGAGTGTTCATTCTTTTAATACCCCTCCTATGGGAGTTTTAGGCTTTATTACGAGTGGTATTAGGGGCCTCGCTTTGACCCGAAACATTCCTCGATAAGTTTTTTCCGTCATTTAAGCGCGCGCTCAGCGCAAATAGAGATTAATCTTAGAACATTGATATGTATTTGGTAAAGTCCGACAAAGATAATCTTAAAACATGAAAATCTAAGATACAACCCTAATCAACATTGCCCACGTGTTATGATTACATGCCAAATATAGGTTAATCAATCTGATATCATGTTAAAGTCCGGAATATCGAATGGAAAGAATAGACAAACAATCTTATTTAGTCAAATTGAAAAAATTTCGGTTTAAACCTGAAAATTTATTTTCTCTAACAATATTATAACTAAAAAACCAATAACTCAAATATGTCCAAAAAAAAGTCATAGAAAATGACAAATTTGAAAGATAAGTAGATAACACTTTAGTACTTACGTGGATTACAAGACGACATTTAGTATTGTTAATGTTTTATCGTCCATACATTTTAATGACTTGAACGACTACATTGACATGGTCAGTGCATGCATCAATCATAATCGTCATGCATCTATGACATTTGACATATGGACATTTCCCACTAGGAGATCCTAACAGGATAACTTACACCAATAATACCCACTACTTAATACTTAGGGCCCGTTTGATTTCAGCTCCGAAAACAGAATGAAAACGAATTTAGCTCATATATATATATATATATATATATATATATATATATATATATATATATATATATATATATATATATATATATATCTTTATTCATAAAATTTTGTGAAATCATTCCTTGTGCATTAATGCAAAATACACCTGTTTCTCCACATTTTATTATCCTATAGGGTATCAAAAGTAATCAAACTCTACTTCAATTCCATCACACCACAAGGAATGATTCCACAAATTTTCTTGAACAATGATACATATATGGAGTAGATTCGTTTCCTTTCCGTTTCCGATTCGAAGTTAAAACCAAACGGGCCCTTAGTCTATATACATAACAACTTTTCCAAACTTCTACGTTAAAAATGATATTTAGTTATCTTAAGTTAATAGGAAATCCATTTGTTAAGTTTGTTGATGTTAAAGTTGACGTGCATTGAATTTTACATTTGGTATATTTCCTAAGGGGTCGATGGATGAATTATTCGTCGTTTGGGTCCATGTCTATAACATTGATTCAGTATTTTATATGTTGTATCGTTAATCATGTACACGAGTTATTTGTTTTATTATCGAATCAAAACACCTTTTAAGATTTATTCAATGTAAATGATTACGTGCAACGCATCTAATGAGCAAGTCAAATTCACTAACTATCCCTTTGTTCATAATTACTATATTAAGAGTATTTATAATATAAATTTATTAAGTAAATATATAATTAATAGAATAATAGTGATAGCTCAGTTAGAGTGGTAAAAATTGAGGCGTCTACAAAACAAAAGCAAGTGAAAAATAGCCTATTTCACCAAATTCTTTCGGTTTCTATTCGGATTCGACTCGTTAAAAGCTCGACTCGAACTTATTCATTTTCTAAACGAGCCGAATATGAACTCGTATAAAATTTAGGTTCGGCTCGGATTCGGCTCGTTCGGGTAAAGTTCGGTTCGTTCAGCTAAAATAACATTATATGATCATTATTTTAAGCTCGACACAATATCGACTCGTCAAAAGCCTGGCTCGAGCTCGTTCGCTTTTTAAACAAGTCGAATATGCATACATTTTTAAAATTCGTAATTTAGGTTCGGCTCCTTTTTTTGATAAGTAAGAGTGTAACGCTCCCTGTGCAAAGCGCTTTATTAAAACAAGAACAAACTACAAACGGGAGCATCGAGGGATGGAAACCCCTATCAAATCGTCGAAAAGCAACGTTTTAGTGTTAATTGGCGGCTGTAACATCCTGTTTTCGGAGTCACCGTCCTTGTGGTGACAGTGGCCCGCGGTCGCGGCCAAGTGTCTTGTCGCGGATGCGGCTGACCCTAGATCTCGTGCAATCTGTTTTATCCGTCTTTTCTATCTTAAAAGAAACGATATTCTAATCTTTGAACCGTCCTTCCTCTATCTTCTAAACCTAGTTTTATACATGCCCTCTTCCCATCCTTGCCTCTTTTCACGTACCTCCGCTTTCCTCTCCTTCCTCCCTTGCATTTTGGTTCTCATCGACATCTTTTATCCTGCATTCTTTCTTCTTTTCCTTTCTCTTCATTCTTAACAAATCAAGATTGAGTCTTGATTCGAGTTGTGACGGTTGCTCCCTTGTTATATCCTTTAAAGTATAAAGTTTTAAATGTAGTGCAGTACATATACTATGGTGTGAATTATTTTAAATAATTTAACACTTTTAGGTTAATGTATAAGATGTAGGGAAATGAAATTATTAATAGATTTTATTCTAACACTAAAGACTATATTACTTTTAATTAGAGTTAATATAAATTAAATATTTAAATATTTTATCATAAATTTTACTATTTATTATTTCTCACGAAAAAAATACTTATCAACATTATATATTAGATTCGGAATATCTTTCATTTTTAATGAAACTTATTATATTTAACAAATCAATCGTATGTATTATATATGTTTTATACCTTCTATACTTTATATTGACACTTGTTCTCTGATGTGTACATATACCCACTTAGTTCTACAATCAAGAAAACAATATCGTGTTTTACTCTTTTTATAAGACGTCAAAGATCAAACGATTACATTTTGTTGGAGATAATAAGGTCTCACATCGAAAGATGAACATTCCGAGTCTGATATATAAGGTAGGTGGACTACTCCTCCTATTGTCAATTGTTTTTAAGATAGAACCTCACAGGGTTTATGTACTGGGGTTGGGCCTAATGCGCATGTGCGCTTGTATGCACACGACCCCGTTTTACCGGTCCGTCTGTATCGAACTTTAACACATTTATCCTAATTTCTTTTTAATATATATTCTTTTTGTTTCCATAGTTTCTTTTTAAACACACAACTTATAAACAACGTACACGTACATAATACAAAAGATAAAAGGTCAAATGAAAGATATGTACAAGTTAATATCATGGTGACGTACCAATAATCTATTGGCTAATATGGTCATGCATTGGACTGTACATTATGCTCGTAAGCATATATACTCTTTTTGCTCTCTTTGGATAAGGCTTTTGGCCCTGAAATCAGAGCCGTTAAAATCTGCTGCTGTCCACCACATGGTTCGTAGTCGGTTTTTAGCAGATCAAGATAAACGTATTGGATCGCACACGTGATTATACAGTGTTCCTGTACTTGGATCCAGATTCGATTGTGTGTCACTGTTTTTCGATGTGTTTTGATCATCATGTTTCGCGTATCATCGTATACTCTTTAAACACAATCGTGTGTTTTGTATTTATACATGAATAACACGACCGTCTATTTTGTATAATGACTGAACATTTTGTATTCATGCATGAACAAGATAATATTTCCCCCTGTGTAATGATCGTGCAGTTTGTAATGAAATAGTGTATTTGATATAAGAGAGATTCGACTACATTTCAATGTGTTTTCACCATAAACGTATTGGATCTTTTACATCAAGAAGCAAAAATTATAAATCAAATCACAAATAAATCAACGTTCTTGATTTGATTAACACGCTTCGTTTCTTTACATAATATTTACGTGTGTCGAAAACGTCCATAGTTCATGAATACGGAATTTACAATCCAAGAACTTCCTTTTATTAAAAAAAATAGTAATTTAGTATAGGGTTGTACACATTTAGATCGGACCGGAAATTACGGCCCGGTCCGATCCTAGACCGTAATTATAAAAATCTAGTCCGGTCCAATATATTACGTTCGGTCCATTTTTAGACCGTAATATTTTGGTCCGGTCTGGTCCAAATCCGGATGGACCGGATTTAATCCATATAAAAAATATATTTTAAAAAAATAAAATAAATAAACTAAAACAGTCCGGACCCGTATTGGACTGGACCGTAACAGTCCGGTCCGGTCCATGGACCGTTTCACACAAGTACTAAAATTTACGGTCCGCTTCGATTAAGACAGTTTAGACAATCTTAATTCAGTACAACAAAAAATGTTATATTGATATTGAGATATCTAATGCCTTTAATTTGTACTTTAATATAGAGTTTTTAGTTCATTCATATAAATTGTGACATCAATCATATTTTTTATAAAATCAATGTATTTCCCACCTATTTTTTTAATTTATAATTTTAATTTTAATCAAACACTATAGGTCCAAGAACATTCTTACATCAATGAAAAACAAGTTGCACCCTAATATATAAGTTTTGTGAATGGGTGTTCTACAATTCGAGCCTAAATTTTATACAAGCTTTAAAATGTATTTTTATTCTGCTCGTTTAGAAAATTAACGAGCTCTAGCCGAACTTTTGACGAGCCGAACCAAAGTATAATGCTCATATAGTGTTATTTTAGCCGGACGAGCCAAGTTTTACCCAATCGAGTCGACTCTAAATTTTATACAAGCTTTAAAACGTGTTCATATTCAGCTCATTTAGAAAAAGAACGAGCTCAAGTCGAGTTTGAGTAGCTTGTCTCATATTACCATCCTAATCGAACCTAACATGCATATTAGTTCTCGGTTTTGTAAGTTACTACTTTTATTACCAATTATTTTTATAATAAAATCTCATTGTCATTGTATTTATATGATAGACAAGAATCTAAAGCACCTACATATGAATTCAACATTATCTAACCAAAACACAAAAATAAATCTACTGACAAAATCTGATATATCCAATTAGGTTCAAAATTTGAAATTAAGAAAGTATAAGAAAACAAATTTATAATTGATGAGTTTGTATTGAGTGAAAGTATTGATGTGTTTAGAGGCAAAATGGCCACACAATCCGGCGCCTGACATTTAAAACAATAGAGTATTCACTATTATGCTGACAGCTGTGACTGTCATCTAACAGCTGTGTCTTTCCCCACGCTTTGCAGTTACCACGCATCAAACGAATCCCCAACAACATAGCTAACGAATCACGACTCCGCTTCCCCTGATCGACGGCCTTCTTCCGTCCTTCACCAATGTTACCTCAACGCCCGGTTACGTTAACAACTCTTTCATCTTACACCTTTTCATATTTACCAGAATAACCCGTTAAAATTTTAAATTAGATAAAGTCACTCACAATATAATTTTTATTAATTAAAGAGCCATTATACTCTTCCAATCTCATACGTTAAACGCCAACAACCTCATAAAAAGATTCAATTAAAATAAACTTTGAGTAGTAGAGCCGGAGTGTATATATATATATATCCTATGAGAATACCCGTAACGTATATACAGATTCGTAATTATTATTGGTTTTGTTACGAAGGTGTCATATCGTTTAATGTATTATTCGCAGTTATTGTTGGTTGAGTGGATTATTCGTAGTTATTGTTGGATTTCTAATTATTATTATTCGTAGTTATTATTAATTATGATATGTACTATAAATCTCAACCCTTAATACTCATCATCCAACGGTGTACGATTGTTTTCATGTATACACGTTACGGGTGTTCTCATGGGAATCACACCTCTCTCTATATATATTATCTAAGTTAGATGAGTTATTTTATTACTAATTCGTGAGGAATATGTTATCCTCAATATAATCCAATATAAATTAGGTGAGGATGCTAAAAAAATCACACTAAATTGCCACATAAATTAAAAATATTTGAACAAAATTTTTATTTAGAAAACTCATATCTTGCCGAAGACATAAATTATGTTTATTAACTATTCTCTTGCTCTTGGCTTCGATCTAAAACTTATATCCATGTTTGTGTATTTTTAAAATCGAAAAGACTCATAGTAATTTGGAGAAAAGAAACTCAAATGAGATCAACTTCCATTAAATTTAACCAATAAAGACCCCTCCTTTTTTAATAGAAGGAAAAAAAAAAGCGTTCAATATATAAATTAACAAATTAAGAGACAAGAAGGCGACAAACATACTAACCATCATACTTTAATCAGCCAACGTAAACACACTACATTAACCGTCGAGATTTTAAAACACCAAACATCCGATCAAAGAGAATTGTCAGAAACTTTACAACCAATTTCTTACTAAATGACTAATTGTCAATTAACTTAGACAATCCAAACAAATGACACTTTTAATTCAATCTTTGTTATATTTTTTCATCCAAAATTCACTATGACATCAACCACCCAAATATGCTTCCAAACCTTAAATAAACAAATTAGGCTGGAAGCAATACTTTGGTGGTATTGCGTAATAACACCCACATAGTGAGTTGTTTGTTAAATTTAGTGAGCCATTTTGGTAAATATGGATATGGATATATAAGTTGTAATTTCAAATGTAAAGGGCATGTTGACAATATAGAAGTTTAACGGGCGATTTTTCGTAATTTTCCGTAATTCTTTCCTTTTTATCCGATCGCCGGCGATATTTTCCGGTACTATATATATATAGTCAGCTATCGTTACTCCCATTTCTGACCCTTTTCCCTCTCTCTTAGGAAATCCGCCTATCTCTCTCTCCTCCTCAAACTCCGGCGATTCAAATGGACCCACCACAACCGCTATCTTCTTCAAACCCTGCATCGGCAAAACTCCGACTTATGTGCAGCTATGGCGGCCAAATCGTCCCCCGTCCTAATGGAAAATCACTCTGCTACACCGGCGGCGAGACTCGTATTGTCGCCGTTGACCGTCGATCCGGCGGTGCTTCGATCTCTGCACTCACCAACCACATCTCGAAAACTCTTCTGGCTGGTCGATCCTTCTGTCTCAAATACCAGCTTCCTAACCACGATCTTGACTCCCTTGTTTCCGTTACAACCGACGAAGACTTGGTCAACATGATTGAAGAGTATGACCGTCTCGCTCTCTCTTCTACTCCTTCCAGGCTCCGGTTTTTCCTCTTCCCGGTGAATAAACCTGAGACGAATTCTGGTGAATATGATGCGAAATCTGAGGCTTGGTTTTTTGATTCGTTGAGGAGCGCGAGGATCGATTCTGGAGAGAAGAGGTCGTCGGGTTCGAGCTCCGGTGGGGAGGGACAAGGGGATTCGGGTTTGGGAGGTTCGGAATCGATTGTTTTGGAAACGAATTCGTCGTTTGGTTCGACGGGCTCGGCTGCGTCGGTTTCGAATCTTCCTGCGGTTAAAGGCGGTGCTGGCGAGGAAGTTGGTCTCCTTCAGGTGCAGGATTTGAAGGTCAATTTGCCCCTTCTGGATACCGTTAGCAGGTAAAATTAAACGATAAATCGATTGAATGATTGTTTGGGTTTTGTTGAAATTGATGTGTGAATTAATTGATCGATCGTTTTCGTGTTTGCTTTCCTGTTCTAATTGGAATAAATCTTTCAATCATGGAAACCTAGAAACGGAGATCTGCCTAATTTTCAATATAGGTGATCAAACATCTTCATTGTTGTTTGCTCATCATGGAGTATTTTTGAAGATTGTTCCTCATATGTAATTCACCTGCAAGTAAAGAAATCCAACAAAAAATTATCCAAAAAATGAATCCTTCCAAAGTTTTGATGCTTTCTCTTCACTTTCTTGTTTGCACATGGATGGCTTTGTTTACTTAATTGACTTAGCTGGCTTAATAGAAAAAGTTAAGATTTGGACTCATGCTTTTGGACTTCCATTTGAACAATTCAAGGTCAATTTGGATATGATGAAGTTGAATTTGATTTCTATGATCATTTTGTAAATGTTCTAATTCTGTCTGTTCATTTTCATGATCATCAACAGTGATGCTAGTAGTTTCGCAAGCTCAAACTTCCAATCACCTACACTGGTTTACGTTGATTCTCTTGATCAGTCTGAAACCAAAGACACCAAACTCGCTACCAAGCTCATTGAGACCGAACCCAACTCGGTTGAAGTCTCTCCACACGCGGATATGCTCAAATCAATGCCAATTTACGGCTATTCCATGTCTCAACCAATGGAACAGCTCCAACAGCAATCTCCGACACTCAAACAATCCGTTCTTCAACCTCAACCCCAACAAACCCTCCAATACCTCCATTCACAGCCTCAATACATTAACGCCGGGTCTCACTACACCACACAATACTACCCAGGTGCAATGCAAGCCGGTCCTTACCCCACAACTTACCATCCATTCCTTCATCAACAACAAGCACAACAACAACAACCAGCTTACGCTATAAACAAGCCGTACCCAGTCTATGTAATGCAAGTTGGGCAACCACAGCAGCATAGCATGGCAAGCACAGCCGTTGTTCCTCCTCCCGGGAATAAAATGCAGGCGAGCCCTATGATGGTCGCCCCTAAACTAGTCTATGACGGATTTCCACCCGCTCTCTCCGCCCCTGAACTCGCTGCTGCTACTAAAGCGTATAGGACAGGGCCTATAGCGTCTCAACCTGTTCCGGTCCCATTGGAAGAGAACAAATTCATGCCCGTTGCTACAATAACCCCACCAGCTCAGGCTCAATCGGTTCCCGTTTCCTCGGTACTGGAGGGTGCTAATTATGTTGGTGGTGTTGCTGAATATGATGATCCTTTGCATGCACAAATTTACAAGACACAACCCACCAATATGAGCCAGTTGCAATTGGATAACAATAAACAGCAGGTCAGGACCTGATTATCACTTCTCTGAATTTATATAAGTTTGTTTCACACAGAAGAACAATTTTGTAGCAGGTGATGTATGTCTGTATGACAGTATGTGTATCTCTTCAGCTTATAGTGTGCTTCTTGCATGTTGCAACTTATATACATAGCAGTATGAAATTCTGAAATGAATGTACCAAAGGGTTGTCTCTATATGTACCATATAATATGTTGTTTCTGCTCTGCTGACATTTTCCTTGGATTTGAATACACACAAGACTTTGCTTTCCCAGATTGAGTTTACTTTGAAATTTTATTACAGAATCTCGCGATTTCTTATCCTTGATGGGGTATGAAATTTTTTGGTTGGTTTTACTTCGGGCTTCTTCTCTTCCGTTTTCGGGATGGTGATGCCTAGAGCCTCAGATGCTGAGCACGAACCTTACCCACAAGCATTTGGTTCCATCCTAACAACCAATTGGCAATAGGAGGAGTAGCCCCGACTCTTATATGTTAGGTTCAGGTATTATGATGTGGGGCAGTACTCCACACGTCTTAACAATCTTCGCGTTCTCCGGCAGCCTGAACCTGCACCGAAATCTGCCGGAGCTCCATTTGACACTACTTTCCACTTTGTTGGGCCATAGCCGCGAGACTAGGACGCGATTGAACCTCGCTGACCTACTGACCAAACTACATTGGTTGAGCTTGTTTGAACACACATCTACACTCTCTTACCTTAAACTCGTATGATTACTTACTCTCGCAGTCAATGCGATTCGAGTGATGCAGTATATTGACATACTTATTGGGCTTTATTGTATGAAAGCCCAATTTTATTTGATGTCCTTATTGATGTTTAGACTGCTACTCAGCTAGCTTACCTTGTCATTTGTTTTTTCAATTTTACATTTAATCATAACTTTTATATTTTAAAATATTTAGCAAGTATTTTTCCTTTTTCGATAAATCCACAATATAAATTTATAGAAACAATTTCTCATTTGAATAAGGTTGACAAAAGATTTTAGGTATGTTTTTCTTTTAAATTATCCAATTTATATCAGCAATTAAAAAAATATACATTTAAATTACATAATAAAGAGATTTAAAAAAGTTTGTGGGTTGAGGAGAAATATGAGTTAAATTTTTAGTAATTTTTGTGGATTTTAACATGAAATTACTGGATTTAAATATTTAAAATTTAAGATTTATGATAAGATAAGATAAGATTTAAAATTTAAGAAACTTAATTAAAAGATTTGGGGTTGTTATTAATTGTTAAAATGACACGTGAGATTAGAGTTCTCATGGTGAAACACTGGATTTAGACGTTACTCCTATAATATATATAAAATAATATAAGATATAAGATTATTTATAAAAACGGAAAAATTCTCAATATATATTCTCTTAATTATTTAATTATAACATTAAAATCTAAAAATAGGTAGCTAGATAAAGAAAATTTATTCATTATTATCCTCAAAGCTCTCCTTTTATCTTAAGTCTACTACCACCGTACCATTTTCGTAATTTTATTAGTCCTAACTAATTTACCAAATATTCAATTTGTTTATTATTTTTTTTTAAAATTTATTCATCCACAATTCTCTTCAACTTCGTTTATACCAATATATGAAATGGGCAAGCAACCAAACATGCTCTCAAATCTACCAATAATCCGTTGATCTAATAGTTGTGATGCTAGACTCCTTACCCGAATGTTGACGAAGTCAAACCGAAAACGTAACATTTCAAAAATAAAAATAAAAAAACCCTCAAATCTCATTAAAATTGTTGCCCACATACCCATTAACACGTTTTAATTTTTAAAATTTATTGTATAGTATTATGTCGGATGACTATCATTGGGATGCAAAAGGGGATGAATTAGCATAATTGTACACATTTTCTTCTCATCCATTATACACTTTTTGGCCTGAAGCAAAATCTACAAGTTGATATTGATACCCCATAAATTTTATATTTATATTTATTTTACTTCACATTTCTGATATTTGAGTCATTTGACTTTTTACACCCAAGTATTTTTATTATATTTAATTTTAAATTAAAATTTTTTCTCTTAATGTCATTTAAGTTTTGACTTTTTATCTTAACATTCACAAGTTTTTAGGTTTCTCTTGATATTTGCATGTTTAATTTATTTTCCCCTTATACTCTTTTTTTAATATATTTCATTAAATTTTTTTTTTTAAAAATATATATAAATTTAAATTAATTATAAACATATTAAATATTAAATTAATAAGATACTAAGTAATGTATAGAATTATTTTTATGTTAAATTTTT
>BSUD01000003.1:2810788-2834929 GCA_033239045.1 Fagopyrum esculentum | reverse complement strand
ATTAATTACAAAAATAAAACTTTGCTTTAATTTTATTTTTATAGATTTTTATTTTTATAGATTTTTAATTTTGAAAAAAACTTATAATATAAAATTAATTAGTTTAAAAGTAGATGAGGTCATAATTACTTTTAAATTTATTTATCTAATTTTTTTATTATTTTATAATTGAACTTCTAATGTAAAATTTTAAGAATGAGTATAAGGAAAATAAATTAAATTATGATAGTGTCAAGAGAAAAAAATTAAATTTAAAGAAAAAATCTATTTAAAATTTTATAACTCAGGATGGCGACGACTCATCACTCCAACCTCGACCTTTCTTTCCTCCGTTCAACCACCTCCTTCTCCTCCTCCTCCTCATTATTGTCGTCTTTACCGCCGGCAAAGAGAAATGTCACCCAGACGACAAAAAATTCCTCTTCGGAATAAAATAAAAATACTACGACTCTGTTTGGTAGTTGAAAAAATTAGGGGAGAAGATTGTAGAAGTTAAGAAGGGGGAATAATTTCTTAATCTCGTTTGTTAAGAAAATAAAGGAGATGAAATGAATTTGATTACGGAGATTAAGGGATTTAGTTTTTGAAAAATTGTGTAATGGATCCGTTTGGTAATCATATAAATTAAGGGAATCAAGATTATGTAAATTAAAAGTGAGAAATAATTCTCCTAATCTCGTTTAGTAAGATAATTAATAAGATTATAGGGGTTAGATTATGCATATTCAGAGAATTAGATTATGAGAATCATGTAATCATGTAAAACTTCGATTATAAGGAGTATAATGATTGTTAAGGCTAAAATCTCATTTTACCCCTCTTCGTTTTTCCATATCTTTCATTTATAAAAAAATTTAACATGTATTTTTTCATAATTTTACCCACAATAATATTTATTTTACCAAACACTCATTTCACTTATTTTAATACTCGTCCTTTTAAACAATCTCATCTCTTAGTTCTCCATCTAAATAATTCTCTACCTCCTCATCTACATAATCTTTTATTATCAAACGGACTCAATCTTGTTGAACATCGATTATAAGGATTAAAAGAATTATTGATGCTAAAATCTCATTTTTACACCTCTTTCATCCCTTTTATCTACAAAAAAAAGTTTAACATATATTTTTTTTTTGTAATTTTATCCGCAATCATATTCATTTCACTAAACACTCATTTCACTTTTTTTCATATACCCATAAACAATTTCATCTCCTAAATTCTCCATCTGATTAGTTCTTTTTATCATCAACTTCATCTATATAAACTTACTACCAAACGGGCAGCAATACCTACATTTTCTCCTCGTGGTCTTCCTCCACCGACTGTTGTACCGACTAGTACATGGTCGGTTGCGACGAAACCACCAATAGTATCAAATACCTCTCCGTTTCTTTGACGGAATTCAGATCATACATATTTTTAGATAAATCAATTGTGTGGATGACCGATTGACCATCTTGGAATATTGACTCTAACACCTTCTTTCCTGATGATCTCAAACTTAATGATGTTATCCATAATGATATTTTAGGGTGAACTACCTCTAAAAACTATCCATTTTAACCGCTTTTCGTTTATCAAACAAAATGAAAAATACCTCTCCGATAATTATATAAAGTAAAAGTAAATAGTCTAAATAAAGATAATAATGTGTACGTGTATTGGGCTATTTTGAATGGTCAATTCATGTGTGCATCGAGTAGTCGACATTGGACAAGGAATCTGGTCACCAACCCATACATAATTATAACAAGATAAGTTTTTGGAAATTTTTAGCTAGGTTCATGTGGTTTCGGATTTTTATAATTATCCTCAAATATCTTTTTTTAGCTAGAAAAGTGTTCTTAGGCTTTCATTGTCCTGAAAAATACCCTCCATTAGGGGTGTTATACGAGCCGAACGAGCCGAGCCTTAGCATGCTCAAGTTCGGATCATTTACAAACGAAACGAGCCGAGCCCGAGTAGCTCGCCTTAAATAATGCTCATATAGTGTTATTTTATCCGAACGAGTCAAGCTTTACCCGAACGAGCCGAGCTTTTAACGAGCCGAGCGCGAGCCGAGCCCGAGAAGCTTGTCTCACGTATCAGCCCTACCCTCCATTTATCCAAATTGTCAACGGATTGTTAATGTTTATATACGTAGGGGTCCATTTGCGGGCTCAAAAAAAGGGGATTATGCAAGAGGGGTATCGAGACCACAAACACGATGATAACTAAAATTTGTGAGAAATTTGGTATTTGGGAGTAGGGTGTTATACTAGCCGAATGAGTCGAGTATCGGCATGTTCAAGCTCGACTCGTTGATAATCGAGCTGAGTTTAAGCCGAGTCGAAATTTTATACGAGTTTTAAAATGTGTTCATACTCAGCTCGTTTCGAAAGTGAACAAGCTGGACCCGAACTTTTGACGAGCTGAGCCCGAATATATTAACTAAATTAGTGCTACAATAGAGTTATCTTAGCCGAAGGAGCCGAGCATTGACATGATCAAGCTCGGCTCGTTTTTAAATGAGCTGAGTTCGAATCAAACCTAAATTCATACGAGCTTTGATCTAATATAACCGAGGTTTCTGAAAGTAAACTTTCCGTTTTTTTACCTATATGATTCACTTCTTCTCGACATATAATATCAATCTTCAACAAATTGTATTTGTCTAGTAATTTAGTTTTTATTTGTGAGCAAAAAAATGATTTAATATCACTGTTCTTTGTTTGTTTTTTTATATTTCTACAATGATTATTACATGTAATCCGATATATCTAGGTATCTATATATCCTGAGTATCACACATCTTTAAGAACCCGCTCTCACGCGCGGAGAGAAAAACCTTTCTCAAAACCTCCAAAACGTAAAAACGCATCTGATCGCCAAAAACCCTAAGTCCTAAATCAAAGTAAGATCGAATTGCTAGAGACTCTGATTACCCACAAATCAAAGTAAAGAATGGAGTCAACTTGGAACCAAAGAAAGACGCATATGCTCTCATCACTCTATGTATCAGTTTATAGGGGTTGATTCATCGACGTTTTCATCTCTTAACATTATACAAATATATAATTAAAGCGAGATTTTTGAGTGGTTTAACCTTTTTTAGTGACTTTAATTTTTTGGGTAAATTTGTTAGCATAGTTTCAAAGAGTTTTGTAAATTTTAAAAATCTAACAAATAAGGCCCTTTTCGCGGAGCTTTTTGTAGAGCTTTGAAAAAAAAAAAAAAACTATTAATGTTTGGTAAAAGTAGATTTGTTGGTAGATTTACCAAGAAGTCAAAAAGGACAAAATTGTACAAATTGTTAAAGCTAGTTTTTATGGGTAAAACTGTAAAAATTTCGATAATCTACACAAAAAACACTATCATTTGAACCTGTTCAAAATTGGACCAAAAAACTTATAAAAAATCTAATGAAAAAGTTAATCTACTAAATAAGTTGTTGCAACGATCATCCATTAGCTTCCAATTTTTCCAGAACTCTTCAAAAAGCTTTATAAAAAGCTCTGCCGAAAAGGATCTTGGTACAAGTGGTCGCATGATTATCCAAGAACCACTTAAACCTTTATTTTTTTTAACCGTTTATGAGACCTACGAACATCATTACACAAAACCGCTAATAGAAAAACAACCCTCAACTTCGAGCTTTGATGAACACTAGAGCTAGCACAACACACTTTGTTCCCGCAAAGAACGTTGATCTTGTAACCGTGTTTGTAAACATGAAATTATCCATCACAATAATTGTGGTATATAGATCAACGATTACCATGTCTTTGTGCATGATATAACCTCTCATATCGTCTTAGTCATTATATAGTCTAATACACCTCACAAACAATGCCACATTTTAAAAAAATTGAGAAATGAAGTCTCTATCCTTGCTAAGTTTGTAGGACCTTTCTTTTGAAGTCGTTTCTTCAATGTGACATAAACGATTTTTCGAAAGATGTCATAGTTATGTAACTTTGTTTATCGTGGTTGTGTTCGAGATTTTCGAAGATCTTCCATATATGCGGAGGAACGTCGTGGGATCCACATTTCCGCATCAGATATGACGTCCTCATGAAAAGGGTTTATACTATCCTGCTTCTCAGCAGCGAGACACCGAGTTAGTTCAGATATCCCGTGCCTTCTCCATGTTTTTGCTAGTCTCGAGTGTTTCTTACATTCTCTTGTGGTTGGTTCCATTCCGGCTTTTGTTGGATCTTGTTGGTCTTTGTGGTCATTTTTGTGGTGTTTGCTGTGTTTTCCCCTCTTAATATTAGCTTTTGCATGATGTTTTGTGCGTTTGCCAGCTTTCAGACTCTCGATATATCAAATATATTTTGGTGTAGTCGAACTTCTTATTTGATAAAAAAAAAAAATCAGTTATGAACTCACTATCAAAATAAAATAAAAATCAATCATTTAGATAAAGTTATTCATGGATATGAATGAATAGCCTCATTTAAGTTGTTTAAGAAAACGTTTTATAATAATTTTAACATAAAATAATATAAGGACAAATATAATTGCAAATTGCAAAAATGATTTTATGAATTTTAATCATTAAAGCAAAAAAGAAATTATGCCGTCCGGCAGCAGGCGTGTTTGGTGGGGCCAATTGTTGTTTTGCATCGACATCGATTGGAAATTGCTAAGCGGCGACCATTAAATGCTAAATTACCAATTTTAGTCACTAATGCTCTTATTTTTCACGTTTATGTCCCTATTCTTGGGTGGGGCTTCTTTCTTTCAATAATTTGGAATGTGGAGCCCCTTATATTGAAAATCAACAATTAAACAAGTCTAAATACCTTCATTTAATCTCTTTCTACTTCAATTTCATCTTCATCTCCTTTGGTCGTGTTAATAAACGAGGTCTCGTGAATGTAGCTTAGAAAAAAAGTATCTTTTTCATTACCGGGTTTAATTTCACATGTGGTAGTTAAAGGTTTCCAAAATTAGAACTTATAATACTTCACTTGAGTACAACGAAAACCCAACACGATCATCTCACGGAGAATCCAACTCCAACCGATCACTTGTTGTGGAAGAACAAACACTTATCAAACTTTCTCAATCTTCCACAAGTCGAAATCATCCCACAAAACAGATTATAATAGATATTAAAGTTATTCATATACATAAGTTTCGACACTGAAGCCGGCAAACTACCGGCTTCATTATAAAAAATACATTTATCCTCCATTTGGGGAGGAAAATTTGATTTCACATACCCACCTTCCAATTTCACGTACTCAACTTGACTCACTTACTCAATGTTAGTTATCCCATTTTACACACTCAATTTATCCTTTTAGGGCAAATTATTAAATTTCATATTTTTAGGTCATTTTCTGTAATTAGAACTTTGGGTAATTTTTTATAATTATCTTTTTGGGTGGGAAATCCGTAAATTCGGAAAGTTAAGCTATTAACGCAATTGCGAAATACATGAGTCTTTTTGTAATTTAACCATATATCCTTGTTCCTCAATCCATCTTAATTATAGGAGAATGCCGATTAGGAATTCTCAACATCTTAATTATAGGAGAATGCCGATTAGGAATTCTCAACACATTCTCAAGTGAAGGCGGCTCTGGCAGGCGAGGGCGGCACGGGCGGCGGCGGCCAGTCTCAGGCAGACATATGATGTTGAACTGTATCGTTGGTTTTTGGAATGTCCCCGCCAATAGTTGAAAATGAAAAATGCAATTAACAAGATTTTAAAAAAAAAAGGTACACTTAGTATCTTCAATAAAAAAAAGTGCATTATTAGCTAAATAAAATGACATATTTCAAAAAATTATAAAATTTAAGGATACTATCCGAAAATTAAAAATTTTAAATTAAATTTTAAAAGTATGGGACATTATTTTTGTTTTATTAATGTGAGCTTAATTCTCATGAAATAATGTTTCGAAATATGCCATTTTATTTAGCTAATAATATAGTTTTGCAAATTGATCAAATCCAGAAATAAAGTTTTGTATCATATATTATAAATACAATTTCTTTTAGTAATCTATAAATATAATAAAAATAAGTAAAAAACAACACGTTTCCCGCCCACGTGAGTTTTCAAAATCAAATTAACCGAAGTTAAGTACACACAAATCCACTATAAATACCCTTTTAACTCCACCTTCATTTCTCATAAATCTTATCCTAACACGTTCTAGAAGCCGTACCTGAATATGACGACCACTCAAACCTCCCGCCACAACCACCGCTCTTTTCTCCGTTCCACCACCTTGTGCCTCCTCCTTCTCCTCCTCACGACCTCCGTCGCCACCGCCGCAGAAAAAGAGAAATGCAACCCTCAAGACAAGAAAGTCCTCCTCGGAATCCAAAAATACTACAACAACGCCTACATATTCTCCTCCTGGAAAGCTTCCACCGACTGTTGCACCGACTGGTACATGGTAAAGTGTGACGACACCACACACCGCATCACCTCCCTCACCGTCGGTACCGACGGACTTCCCGGCGTCATCGCACCCGCCGTCGGTGATCTGCCGTACTTAACCTCACTCGACTTCCGTAAGCTCCCAAACATCACCGGCCCCATTCCGAATACAATCGCAAAGCTTAAACACCTCCAATTCCTCAGATTAGACTGGAACAGCCTCACCGGCGCAGTACCGGACTTCCTCCACACTCTCAAGAATCTCAGCTACATCAATCTCTCATTCAACAAACTCTCTGGATCTATTCCTCCAAACCTCGCTCTCGCCCCCAGCCTCGATTATCTCCGACTCGATCGCAATCGCCTTACTGGCTCAATCCCCGATACATTCGGATCTGTCAAGAACGGCGAGCTCTACGGCCTCCTTCTCTCCCACAATCAATTATCCGGTCCGATCCCGGCCTCAATCGGGAAAGTGAACTTCACCGTCCTCGATTTGTCGAGAAACGAACTGACCGGAGACGCATCGTTCCTCTTCGGGAAATCGAAGCCGCTGAATCAGCTGGATCTGTCGAGGAACAACCTAACTTTTGATTTTTCTAAGATTCAAGGTCCTTCTGAGATAAATTGGTTGCTTCTAGATCATAACAAGATCTACGGTAGCATACCTTCTTCATTGACGAAGCTTAAGAATATGAACAACTTCAATGTAAGCTACAACAGGCTGTGCGGTAAAATTCCGACCGGTGGGAGATTCAAGGAGTTTGATAAGTACTCGTTTATCCATAACAAGTGCCTCTGTGGAACTCCCTTGGACGCCTGCTAGTAATTCGCCGGAGTATGATTCTCCGGCCGATGAGATCCGTTGCTTGTTTCATGTTTTTCTTTAATTTGTGTCTGTGTCAGTACTCAGTGGGATAGTGGTTTTTTGGATTGGAAACTATTACGCGGTATCAATCCATATGTAAAATTAATTACCAAGGGTAATTAATAAATAATTGGATTTTATCATGAAAAAAAAATCAGAAAATATTATTCAGCTATAATATATATAAAAAATGGGCTAATTTGGTTAATATCCTATTTTGAGTTTTATTATTTATTTATTTTTATACAAAGGTAAGCATATTAGATTGATCACGTTCTAGAAACCGATCGTTCTAACGCATCTTTGTGGATGAGGTATTTCACATCTTCCGGCAACGTATTGATGTCTAGCAATTGTTGAAATCCATGTAGGACAATTTTGTCCGCAACTGAGTTGATTTCCCTGTAAATGTGTTGAACGGAAACTTGTGAGAAACCTGAAATCATTATGGAAATATCCGAGATGATTATATTCATTTCCCATGGAGGTTGCCATATTTTGTTAATTGCGTTTATTAGAGTCAAATTATCTCCTTCAATCTCAATTGACGTAGCACCTAGCGAACGGTCTTTATGAGACCCTCTCTTAAGGCGAAAGCTTTTGCCTCGAGGACAGATTCAGCGTTGCATCTACCCCTGCTTACAACAATGGGAATGACAATGTGATTTCTAATAATAAAACCAAAAGAGCATCGGTTCATTGAATTTCTAGAGGCATCAAAGTTTACTTTAAGTTGCCCCTCCTTTTGTCTCTTTGCCTCTTCCATTGCAAGTTTTTAGTTTTTCGTCTCAAGGTTGTGTTTTTCTTATTCTTGATATTTGAATTTTCCTTTGCCTTGTCCCACTCACTGATTTGGTTAATAGCGAGGGTTTTGAAATTATCCGGGATCTTTAGTTTATTGATGATGATTTGATTTCTACTCATCCAAATATTCTACCAGATTACAACAAGTTCTCTGAATTCCAATGGGCTGATATTTTCTCTAATGTCAGTTAAGATCTCGATAATCTTCTAGTTATATGTTTCATAGTTTTGAAGTATTGATGAGACTCTCGTATTATCAATTGTTTCAATGAAGAAAGAACATTTAAAGAAGAGGTGTTCGGAGCTTTCTGTATGATGATTACAGAATTCGCAGTTCATTACTACAGGGTTTTTTTGTCTATCAAGATTCTGCTTTGTTGGTATCCATCAAGTGTCACTTTTCATATGAAGTTTTTAATTTGGGCATTATTTCAAGTTTTCATATCCATGTTTTATCCGGAGTTACTCCAATCTTGCATTTTTGCATCATTTCAATTGCCGATTTAGTCGAGAACCATCCTTCATTCTTCATGGCCCAGTATAATCTATCTTTGATATCATTTTCCAGAAGATTATATTCCTTGATTTACTCTATAATATTTGTTGGTATAATATTGTTTAAATTGTTTAGTTGTTGTTGGTTCCATTTTATATTTATAATGTACAAGTATGCGAGTTCATTCAGGTTTATAGAGTGACTGTTACTCACAATGTTTTGTAGTGGGGTTTCAGTAATCCACCTATCAGTCCAGAATTTTACTATTTTTCCATCGCCTACTCGCCATCGCAACCCTTTTTCGAAGTCTTCTCGCAATTTTACTAATTTCTTCCATTGCCATGATGTGTTTTTCCCACATTTGTAATTCCAAATGGGTGCGCCTTTCAGATATTTTTCCTCAACTATGTTAACCCATATATTTTCAAGATCAGCCATAATTTTTCATAGAAGCTTCATCTGCAATGCTTTAATTATGTCTTCAGCTTTTCTAATCCCCGTTCCACCCAGCGCGGTGAGTTTACAAATTTTGTCCCAACTATTAAGTGTATGAAAATTAGGTCTCTTATTCCAAAAGAAATTTATGTTAATTCGATCTAGTTCTTGATGTATGGTTGGAGGTAGCATAAAGGCTTGCATGAGATAAATTGGTTTGACATTGAGGTTTGCTTTAATGAGTGTTATTCTTCATTCTTGTGACAATGACGAAACTTTTCATTTCGTCAATTGTTGTTTAGTCTTTTGGATTACGGAGTTAAGAATATCTTTTTTTACTCTACCATTTATGATGGGACATCCAAGGTATTGCTCAAGGTTGTTAACCGCATTAATTCCAAGAAAGTTTTGAATTCTTTTTTTTTTGGTCAACGTTTGCAGTAGTTTGGAAAGACGATTTGTGGTAATTAATGACCTGCCCCGAGGTGGCATAATAATCATTAAGTGTTTTTAGAATTTTGTTGCTTGCTTCTGCGGTTGTCTTAGTGAAGATTATTATGTCATCTACAAATGATAGGAAAGGGATTTTAGTTCCGTTTTTTGTGATGGGGAATCCTATGGTTTTTGGGTTATCGATTGATATTCTCTGAATATTTCTGGTTAGAACTTCGGCACATAGGTTGAAGAGTAGAGGGGACAAGGGGTCACCTTGGCGAAGTACTATCTGGGGGTAAAGATTGTTGTAGGAGAGTCATTTATTAGTATGAAATATGTGTTGAGATACACTCAAAAATCCAATTTTAAAATTTTTCTCCAAATTTAAATTTTTGTAGGACCGCTTTTTATTTTGGATTTTAGTTTTAGTAATTAGTACCTTTCTATTTTATTATTAGTAAATATAACCCTATTTTTTTATTTATTTTTTTTTATTTTTTTTTACCGTTATAAGGTTTCACCCTCACCTGGCGTATTTGTTGCTCAAACTTGCGCATCCCCTCTCTCTCTCTCTCTTCTCTCTGTCTCTCTTCTCTCCGTCACCCCTCACCTGCAACTCTCCTAATTGGTTCAGAATACAAGATGAATCTAGCAGTAGATCCAAGGTTTAGCGTACCTTTGAGTCAAACTGTGAGCGTCTCGGTTCTTGTTGGCCGTAAGGACAGTAACAAGGTTGCGTGCATAATCAATAGGGCGTGCTTTGATTACATTGATCGTACAGCTTACAGGGCGCTTGCATTCAATTGCCTCGACTTCTCTCCTCTCTACCCTTTCAAAATCAGATTAATCAAAGTCTAATAAGTACACACAAACCACTATAAATACCCTTTTAACTCCACCTTCATTTCTCATCAATCTTATCCTAACACGTTCTAGAAGCCGTACCTGAATATGACGACCACTCAAACCTCCCGCCACAACCACCGCTCTTTTCTCCGTTCCACCACCTTGTGCCTCCTCCTTCTCCTCCTCACGACCTCCGTTACCACCGCCGCAAAAAAAGAGAATTGCAACCCTGAAGACAAGAAAGTCCTCCTCGGAATCCAAAAATACTACAACAACGCCTACATATTCACCTCCTGGGAAGCTTCCACCGACTGTTGCACCGACTGGTACATGGTAAAGTGTGACGACACCACACACCGCATCACCTCCCTCTCCGTCGATACCGACGGACTTCCCGGCGTCATCGCACCCGCCGTCGGTGATCTCCCATACTTAACCTCACTCGAGTTCCATAAGCTCCCAAACATCACCGGCCCCATTCCGAAGACAATCGCAAACCTTAAACACCTCCAATTCCTCAGATTAGACTGGAACAGCCTCACCGGCGCAGTACCGGATTTCCTCCACACTCTCAAGAATCTCAGCTACATCAATCTCTCATTCAACAAACTCTCTGGATCTATTCCCCCAAACCTCGCTCTCGCTCCCAGCCTCGATTATCTCCGACTCGATCGCAATCGCCTTACTGGCTCAATCCCCGATACATTCGGATCCGTCAAGAACGGCGAGCTCTACGGCCTCCTTCTCTCCCACAATCAATTATCCGGTCCGATCCCGGCCTCAATCGGGAAAGTGAACTTCACCGTCCTCGATCTGTCGAGAAACGAACTGACAGGAGACGCATCGTTCCTGTTCGGGAAATCGAAGTCGCTGAATGACCTGGATCTGTCGAGGAACAACCTGACTTTTGATTTTTCTAAGATTCAAGGTCCTTCTGAGATAAATTCGTTGGTTCTTGATCATAACAAGATCTACGGTAGCATACCTTCTTCATTGACGAAGCTTAAGAATATGTACAACTTCAATGTAAGCTACAACAGGCTGTGCGGTAAAATTCCGACCGGTGGCAGGTTTAAGGAGTTTGATAAGTACTCGTTTATCCATAACAAGTGCCTCTGCGGAACTCCCTTGGACGCCTGCTAGTAATTCGCCGGAGTACGATTCTCTTGCCGATGAGATCCGTTGCTTGTTTCATGCTTTTCTTTACTCTGTCTGTGTCGGTGGGAGAGTGGTTTCTTGATTGGAAACAACAATAAGTGGAATATAGCAAGTCCTATATGACTCTTTATGTTCGATTCATTTAGAATTGAGTTGAGCCTAAATTATAACTTATAAAGTGAGTTGAGATGAAATTTATGTAAGATTATTGTTATATGATTGTGTGTGAAGCGAAAAAAATAAAAAGTGTATGATCGTATATATTATTTGTTCGCTCGAAAGGTGTGTGCGTCAAAGTTTTAAAATTTATATCCAGAACTCAAAGCAAAGCGAACCCGCAGTGTACGGATCAGATGTAGTAAGGTAAGAATTTCAGAGTCGAACTGAGGGATTTGGTGAGAATAAAATCGAATTAAGTTATCTAGCAAAGTGCAAAAGCTTTTTGTGATTTATAAAAGGGGAATATGATTCCAAGGATTCAAATATCCGATTTCGGCTTTCGATTCAAGAGACTTCTAAATGATATAAGAACAGAGTTTATATTGTCAAGATTATGTGTTCAAAGGTAGGTATCGTACGGTGAAGTTCCGAAACCTATTTGTCTAATCCAAAGATTCTCTCTATAAGGGTTGTTGAAGCTGCAATATAGAAAGATCTAAAGACAAGAATTATGTTCAAACTAACTATCTAAAACCTCAAGATGTGACTCTCCAAGATAAAGAATAGAAAGCACACTTAGAATCTTAATAAAGGATGTTGAGTCTCTCTATTACCCAATTCTTGAAATCTTAATGTATTAAATATAGAATCAAGTTTGAAGTCTCTTCATACACTCAAATAGGAATGAATCAATTAAAGCTCGACAGGAGAATAAATCGACATGTCTTAAATAAATCGGACGATTTATCTCAAGAACAGGGCGATTTTCCTGTTGTCGCAAAGTTAAAATCTAAACTCTAAGGGTCTAAATGTTTGAATGAGTTCAGTCTATCATCATTTAAGCCTTAATCATCAACCTTTTTCAAAATCAAATCAAATCAAAGGTTGAGTGAAATAATGCAATTAAACCCGAATCTTGAATAAAAACTCAATAACCTTCAAATCTGTAAACAATTCTCGAAACTAATCAATGTATCTCTTAAGTAACTCAAATTCGTGTTCAAAAACCACAATTACTTCAATGGAACAAAGAAATCTCATAATAATGATCAAGATTCACTTTCCGGCTAAAGTGCTTCAATCCTTCTACAAGAGTCTTCAATCTCTCTCAAACGTGTAAAGATTTCCCGCTGCCGCCTCCTCGAATCTCCCTTTGGAGAATTTGACTCCAAGTCCCGGGGCTGTCACTGTCCTTCCTTCAATGTTGAAGGCTATCGGATATATGTAGGGATGAATTTAGGGTTTAAAGGTAAAACCCTAAATTTTTGGGCTGAAAAGAAGTCGAGTCCGCTGGTATCAGAAAATACTCTGGGCCGCGTCAGACGGTATCAGAAGATACTTTGGCGCGTCAGACGGTATCAGAAGATACTTTGGGCCGCGTCCTAGCTTCCTTTTATGCTCTTTTTGTCCCGGGCTTGATCCTTAAATGTGTCATTCTTGCTCCATAATTCGCCAAATTACCTACAAATGCAATAAAACTCTGTGTAGACCTCTATTCTTGCAAAGTAGGTGAATATAACCATAAATGTCATGAATGTATGTCTATGCATGCAAAATAAAGGGAAAATCTATATAAATACATGCCTAAAAATAGGTCATAATTCATGTCATCATTATTGTTGTATGATTTTGTTGTTATGCAATAACAAGGTGCACAATTGTGTGTGAAGTGACACGACCTTGCATCTAAGATCCACGTCCGGGATAAGAGGTATAATATAATTTAAATTTTATATCGTGTCTATATAGAGAGAATATCAAAATATTCAAGGTTGTGATTTGTCCAAATTAACAATTTGTATATACTTGAATAAAGTTTAGTTAAATAATTGAATATATAAATTAATATTTAAACATTAATTATATAAATGAACAATTTATACTACATATTATATAGTCTTGATCAATATATTTCATTCATCACGACTACATTATATTCTAGTACGTATAAAAATTTTAATCGATATACTATATAATACATAAGACTTTATAATGTTGTTCATAAGTTCATAACTAGCAAACTATACACAATATTAACCTTATATAACAACTGCAAATATGTTATATCATATAATACACAATGCTTTATAATTTTGTTCAATCTTACAAAATTGAAGTACATTTCGTTCATGTCCAAAAATGTGGAAGAAATTCGTTCGGATCAATATGTTTTGTATCATCGAACCAAATTATTGCATCACTATTTTCTCGTGTTGACATTTTTCTTATACAAATTTTGAGAATTTGAAAGGCTCACTTTATGACGTGTTTCATAAACAATTTTAGAATATATATCCATGTGTATAGAGAGAAGCAGTACATAATGTGTGATTTAAAATATATGTAACATAAAAAATTAAAAAAGAATATGATTAAGTAAATGAGTTTATTATTCAATTATCGTACATTTAAATATATGTAAACTTTGATTTCAAACCAGGAGAATCATTAACGATTATTTAATGAAAGAATTGGTCAAATGAGAGCCCTAAAAATATACCTTTGCAAAATGAGGTTATAGTGATATTAGAGTTATTTTAGGCCTGCAAAGTATAGTAGCAGGTGTGGTTGTGGGCCATTAAAAAGCTGATGGATAGGTGGCCTGCAAACGAAATTTGAAATTTGACATGACGGTTGATATTATTTGTAGAGGAGAGACAGAGAAGCATCATTTGCTTTGTAAAGAGAGGGAAAAATAAAAAATATAAAGGAATGAGAGAGAGAGAGGAAGGAGAGAGTGAAGTATAGAAATAGAAGGGATATAGTGAAACGGAGATTCGCATGAGTTTCGAGACAAAGATTCCGACGAAGATGAGACTATTATTTCGGAGGCCGACGAGAAAGAGGATTCCGACGAGGCTTGGTTTCCAACCGCCGGAGTCTTGAGACAAAGATTCCGACGAAGATGACGCTATTGTTGCGGAGGCCGACGAGAAAGAGGAGTACGACGAAGATTCCGACTAGGCTTGGTAAGTTGGAACCAAATCTATATATTTTGGGTAGACTATTTCTACTAGATTTTGGGTATGTTTTTTATTCGTTTTGTTAAGTAGTATTGTTTATGTGATTGATGAATTGAGTATATTATTTAGGGGTATCATTACCCAATTTATGAGTATGATTATTTTATATTATAAAAAGTTACCCAAATGATTGGTACGTTTGGACATGTGGATTTAATCTTAGAGCATTATATAAGTTTGGTAAAATGTTACCCAATTTATGGGTATGATTATATTATGTTATAAAATGTTACCCAATTTATGGGTACAAATATTTTATGTTAGAAAATGTTACCTGTAACACCCCAAGTTCTCGGAACTCGGGGAACTACTAGGTGGGACCTCACAATGGGTCCCGACCTTGGTTTAACAACCACTTTAATATGATCTTACAACAAGGCACAAATGTATTTAAAACAATTTCAAAACATAATATTTTTACTGTATGAATGTACACATGTGACAGCCTTACAAAACATATATATATATATAGGGTATAGATCCTATGAGAACAGGCTTATCGTGTAATCATGAGAACAGATTCGTAATTATTATTAGTTTTGTTACGAAGGTGTCATATCGTTTAATGTATTATTCGTAGTTATTGTTGGTTGAGTGGATTATTCGTAGTTATTGTTGGATTCTTAATTATTAATATTCGTAGTTATTATTAATTATGATATCTACTCTAAATCTCAACCTTTAATACTCTTCATCAAACGGTGTACGATTGTTCTCATGCATACACATTAGGGGTGTTCTCATGGGAACCACACCCTATATATATATATATATATATATATATATATATATATATATATATAACATGCATGCCGTATGGAAGACTCCCCCGTCCCCATCTAATGAGTACGTGGACCCGGCTGACCATCTTTTCCGGATCTCTCTGCAACTGTCTATCTCTACAAAAACTACAACACGGAATAACCGTTAGCTAACAATCCAAATATAAATAGAATAAGGATAGTACAAACACACTCAAAGTAACATAAATACTGATCATGCTGGCACACAATCCGGTTATTATCTAATAGCTTAGGTGATTCACTTTATTCCGTTTTAAAGTTGTGGCACGAGAATCTTAAGATTTCTCGCCTCCGTTCTTTATCCAACTAGTGATGGTTTGACACACCTCCGCCGGTGGCGTCCCCGCAAACCAAGTATGGACTAGTCCCTAAAGAAACTCTCAACTAGACCTGTACAAATCCGGGCTCGGGCCGGGTTCGGGCCGGGCCAAATTCAAAAATCTGCCCGAAATGTGCGGGCCGGGCCAGCCCGGCCCGGTTTGTTCGGGCCACTATACCTGTCCGTGACCGCCCGCATAAAAACTCGGGCGGGCTGACGGGCCGGCCCGCCCGTTTTTTTTTAAAAACTAGAGAGTAGAATGTTTTTGTTTCACTGTAAATTTTAGACAATATAGACCTGCATACTGCATTATAACTTACATGCTAAAAAACCAACACATGTTACACAACTACAAAAGTCCTGCATACCGTATTACCAATATTTAAAGTGTAAATATATAATCCTGCATTTGCATTACAAGCTAAAACCAACACAACTACACGAGTCCCCCAAGTCCCGCAAGTCCCGTGATTAACAAAAATAGACTTGCATGACATAAGTCACACAATTCGTGAAAAATACTCAACATTCAAAACAAACAAAAATAAAATCAGTATACAATGCCAATTTTGTGGAAGATACTCTCTTATTCTTCATCATTCACTTCAATTCGAGGTGTCAGTACCTACCAAATTATAAACCCTTAGACACAATTACATCAGTTAATGTAATTAACTATAGAAACAATTGTTATAAATCAGCAATATAAACAACTTTTTTACCGGCTTCGAATCAATAACAACAGTTCATATAGATGCAATTGAGCCTTTGAAATTAATAAAGGCTGACAAGATGCAATTGAGCATTTGAAATAATAGTGGGAATCAAAACAAACATCATAAACGTATGAAGCTGTATTTCATATACACAAATTTTTAATACAGGAGGTTCAATTTCTTCCAAACCTAATCCTTTTATAAGCAACTATCAAGCTTTCTTTTTAAAAATTATAATCAAATTTTGTAAACAAAACATAAACTGAAATAATTTTGTAAATGAACCTTCCAAGTTCCAATCAACATTGGAATCACTAGTCTGGACCAAGATTGAGATCGATTAGAGAATGGAGCAACACAAACCACGCAGAAAAATAGAGAATCAGCAAACCTTAGAGACTGGAGCAGTGTAGTCGAGTTGCAGTCGGGGAGAGACAAACCTTTTAACTTCTAATCGACACTAGAGCGAGATAGAGATTAGAGATCGTTTAACAGTACACGTTGTTGGAGATTAGAGAGAAGACAGAGAGGATCGAGAGACTGAGAGAGACAAAGTAGAGACTAACCTGATCTTTCAATCGAGGATTCGAGATCTACGAGTCTTCCAAACTCCAATTGATTCAGAGTAAGAGAAGACACAGAGGAGCGAGATTGAGAGAGACAAAGAGGAGCAAGAGGAGCGGGATGAGCCAGAGAGGAGCGGTATAAGCCGGACTCAGATTCAGAGAGGAGCGAGAGACTGAGAAGTGAGAAGTCCGAGAGAGCTCGAGAGGAGAGCAGTTGTCACTTAGGGTTTGATAGAACTTGTAGAGGTGAGGACTGAGGAAGCGGCTGCCAGTAGCAAGGTAAAACAAAGCGGCGGACAAAGAGTTAGGGAACTTAGGGTTTGATAAATAAAAAAAATAATATATATATATACGGGCCGGGCCGGGCTAGCCCGCGGGCTAAGATGGATAACCATATCCGGCCCGCATAAGTCCGGGCCGGGCCCAGCCCGGCCCGAACGGGCCAATTATGTTGCCCATACCCGTTTTTTTTTGCGGGCGGGCGGGCGGGCCGGACGGGCCAGCCCGGATTTGTACAGGTCTACTCTCAACGCCCACGGGCTAACTGAGCAGAATGCCACCGCCCGTTACTCTTAGGCCAAATATGTAGGTCGGTCGATAATTAATAATAAATACGATTATGAACACATCATTCAAACACCACTATCAGTATTCATACTCATATCCAGAAGCTAGCTAAGTAAGCTCAAAAGACTAACCTGAATCAAATCATAATCCCGTTATCTCAACTCGGTCCGCAACCGTAGGAACTCAATCGCCTGTTATAAAAGGCAAGTGAATCAATAATGTATCCCACTTTATTAGAAGTCTCCAACTTCTAATATATTTAACTTTATCATCAGATTAATTACCAAAATACCCTTGTAATGGCAAATGACTATTTTGCCCCTGGTGTCCGAAACCCTAGAAGTATTCTTATAATATTTCTAAAACTTCATATGAAGGCTATGAAGCCTAAAACCATAATCTAACACTCACAAGAAAAATCTAGCTAAGTTGGAGATATTTTCCAACTTAACTTCCGTGAAAAAATTCACTAACGATCTCATTTTGACCTAACTTAGAACGCTCATACAAAAATCTAAAAATCTCAAATAATATATCTAATCCTTATATGCAAAGCACTCTACTCACTAGAAGAAATAAATCTCATAAAGAATCAATAACTAGTCTTACACACAAATCCCAAGTTGACTCTTCAACACAAATTCTTCCATACTTAGCCAAAAATCTGTATTTACCAAACTGCACAACTAGGCTACTTTGGAGCCTTATAAGTCTAGATTCGATCGCTGGATTGACCACAACTTTTAATACATAATTGTTTGCATCTCACTCTATCCTCCATCAAAATTTCATGTTCATTAGATAGATCTAACTCATTCATATCTGGATTCAAAAACTACTTCTTCACACAGTTTTTCCCATACTTAGAATATTTCACAAAAAAAGAAAAATTGTTTACTGTCTCAACTTTGAAAAATCATAACTACTATACCTCTTGATGGAATCCCCTCAAATTTTGATATATTTTACTGTGCAATTCTAAATAGGACATATCCAAAATTCAAATATAACCAAGGAATATAACCCAATCAAATATGCACCACAAAACTGCATCACAAGCAGTTTTTTCAACAATTCAGCATCAACTATAAACTGTTCAAGGTCTCTACTTTGGGACACCATAACTCTTAAACTATAACTCGGATTTCTCTCAAATTTCAGAATGTTATATTATACAATTCTAAGTATAACATATCTGAAAAGCAGCAAAAAAGAAGGAGTCTAACTTACCCAAATCTGGATCACAAAACTGTATCAACATGCAGTTTTCCAACACTTAGAAATTTCAGCAACAACAGGAAAAAAAACTTTTCAAGGTCCCAACTTTGAAAAATCATAACTCCTAAACCACTCGCTGGATTCCTCTCAAATTTTTAATATGTTCTACAATAATATCCCAACCATATCATATCAAAATTTCAGCCAAAATAGATGAGTTTTGCATACCTAAATTTTGGTAATTTAAAGACGACGATTTAGGGTTGTTAGCCATGATCAGTTTTTTACGATTTGAACCGAATACAAGGTTTAGGGTAATCTATTTACCAGTTTCAATTTTGAAGCCGGATCACATATTGGACAAAAAATAATCACATACCGGTCCGATCGGTCTTCTTCACACTTATAAGTTGTGCGGTAAAATTCCGACCAGTGAGGGATTTAAGCATCTTGATAAGTACTCGTTTTTCAATAACAAGTGTCTCTGTGGAACTCCCTTGGCCGCCTGCAAGTAATTTGTCGGAGTTCGATTATCCGGCCTATGAGCTCCCTTGCTTGTTTCATGCTTTTCTTTACTCTCACCTCTCTGTGTCTGTGTTAGTGGGACAGTGGTTTCTGGATAGGCCATCTTTATGAATGGGTCTTCAAAGTGAGGTCTTGGACCATTTTTGTAATTTTTCTTCAATAAAATCTTATAACTTATGTTTTCCAGTTTATCAATGGTCATCATTAATGGGTATTAGGTCTAAGACCCATTATAGCACATATATAGGGTCAAGCCCCAACTCGTTGCTCACGAAGTTACAACACTCTCTACAGAGGTTTGTGAAAGTTTATGTCTCATGCCATCCACAATATCTTGGGTAGCCTCGTCGGCTTTTCATAAAGCCACTGACTCTGAAAATCTTTTAATGTACTTACATCTCAAGCGTCTGCTACTATGCTCTAGAGTGATTACTGGATGACTCACCGGTATCATCCGGCTCCACTGTCCGACCTTCTAATCTGATGACCTAGCTCGTGTCTGGTAGCTATCTCTCCAAATGAATCCGTGTAAAACTGAGGTTACACTTTCCAATAGGGTGAGGGATACTAGTCCATTAATCACTTCTAAGCCGCTTTAAAATCTCACATGGTTTTCTTACACACTCACCTCCAAATCCTTTGATGACCGTCCCGAGGATAATTTATTCAACTTCCTTCCCTTTTGGTCTTCTAAAAAGGTTCCGAGTATCCGATCTAGGATATCACCCTTGTACATCTCCCGGCACTTTACTAACTGCTTAATGCTAGTTGTATCACAACTCACTTGGTCTTGTCTCCTAATATGACTCAGTCATATGGTTCCCCATTAAAGATTCATCACCTATACCTCTCTGGTCTTAAACTTGATATAACTTAACAATCAAAATCCGGTGGTCAATCTCTGCGTTCTATCGACGTCATCATATTATTTTTATAGATCTCTAACTCAACTCAAACTTCTTACGCATTATCCAAGATCTCAGGTCAATTGATAACATGAATTATAGTCTATATTTTGGGGTTTGTTTGGACGTTTTATCTTTCATAATCTGCATGTTTGTATGTATATTATGTGATTTTACTACCATTTCATCTACCTTTGCGAGAATCGAGGTCTACACCTAGTTTTGTTGTAATCGTAGGTAAAATGGCACGTTTCGCATCAAAAAGGAGCAAAAGGAGTCATGAGTCATTTGGAGCTACATCCAGGGAGCATAGCCATGGATTAAAGATTTACTTTGGACCAGTTTTGAGAGATTTCACATTCAGTTGTGACTCACCTCGGTTGACCAGAGATTCATCTCGACCGAGGTGATCCAGAGACGCCGACTCGACCGAGGCGAACACCTAGGACGCGGCGAGAATATTTTATTCATGGATAAGATCTTTTAAAATTGGAAAGTGATCTTATATTTTTGGGCTTGGCTCCTGGAAGGAAGGAGATATGCAGAATCATATATTTTACCTATATTTATGGGAAAATATCTTTCTAAGATTTATTATCTTTGGAGGGTTATTTTCCTATAAAAAGGGTTGGATTTCCACAATTCCGACATCACGCTATACCGTCGATCAGGGTTTATAGCACGTAGCAGTAGCATACTCTAGTTGGGAGAGATTCGAAGAACCTTTTTGAATGTTGAAGGAAGATTGAAGTCTATAGCTTTTATAGCTTTTTGGAGGGTTTTGTAAGATTGTCTTCAATTCCCTCACTTGTTGTCTTGTCTTGTTGGATTGCTATCCAAGGAACGCTTTTGTTGTGATATTTGATTCAGTTATTGAAGTCTTTTCATTAAATTCTTCTTGTTCAAATATTCACTTTCTTTCCATATACTTTAATACTTTCATAATGATGATGAGTGGCTAATTTCCTTGTGTGATTCTAGGGTGATTGGCTAAAGGTTGTGGGAAAAACAATGATAGAATAATCTTAGATTCCAGTAGGATCCTGAAAGTTCGAGTCTTTATCCTTAACCCTAAGCATCTCGCTCAGTCGATGAACATCTCGGCCGAGGTGGAATTCTTCTGACCGAGGTGACTTATCTGATCCATAACTGAGAGTTAAGTGTTAGAGTTTGACAAATCCTATTCTTATTACACCTTTCTGGTTCAATGCAAGCTTAGGATGAGACTTACCCGGTAATTCCTTAGTTTGTATACCAACGATCATAAGTGTAGGTAATAAAGGTTTATCCTTTATTGGGGTTTGAGTGTGCTTCCATCCCATCTTTGTGAGTTAGCCTGAGACTTACCCGGTAAAGGTTGATTCTATTCCCTTAGATGGTGTGTTAGTTTGAGGTTATAGTTCTTTATCTTGATTCCTTGAGACTTACCCGGTAATAGGAGTTACGGTTTAGGATTAGTGAGTAGTGAGACTTACCCGGTGATCTATTCCACTTTAGTAACACCTTCCCCACGCAAAAATCTCAGATTGTCCGCTTATCTATAGATCTTAAGTTGGAACCACAACTAGATGCTGTAATCCCTAGAATTGCATGTTTGCTTTATTGACTTCTTATTCATCTTTGACTGTGTTAATTGCTCTTGTGGTTAGTATTCACGAAGCTTACCGTTATTGACTTTGTTTCACCGAGTCCCTGTGATCGACCCCTGGAATTTTCTTGCTTTTTACTACGATTGACCCGTACACTGCGGGTTCGCATCCTTGTTTTAAGCTTAAGTCTAGGGTTATAAATTTAAAGCTTGCACACACCGTTTGGAGCGAACATCAATGCATCGGCACCGACAACAGATTTGTGGGGAGTACTTCATGGTCTTGATATCGCTTGGAACAAGGGCTTCCATCAGGTATGCTTGGAAGTGGACTCGAGTCTAGTTCTCGGACTCATCGAGAAGGGTGTTAGTTCTTCACATCCTTTTTCTAGCCTGGTAATATGTTGTCAAGGCTTCCTTATCCAAGATTGGATTGTCAATCGCGTTCATATTTTTTAGGGAGGGTAATAGGGCAACGGACTCATTAGCAAATTTTGCTTTTGAGTGTGCCCTAGGTGTCCGTGAGCTGATTATCCCCCGGATGACTCGGACGTAACGTTTTTTTCTCTCGTATTTTAGCGCTTTAGCGTGGAGTAGTGCACTCCGTTTCCCACCCAGAAAAAAAATCCAAGATCTCAGGTGACATAGAATGTGTCCGCAATGACAACCCTAGACACAAGGTGATCTCACATCACCGTCGTTTAATCATAACTACTCAATAAATGCTAGCACACCATCAACATTGCACTCTTATATCTGCCACGTTTATCGGACTAAGAATATCCCTCTGACTCCAAACGCATTTAGCTCCGTTCCGGAATAACATTACACGTATACCCTACTCCGAGGTTATGCTTCCTCTATGCACGGTTACTCGGTTGCAAGCATACTCTAGTAGCTTCTTTTTCTTATATGTCTTTCGACTCAATATGATAGTAATTCACTTTGAGCTTCCTAGTGCAGACCTTGCATAATACTTTTAGTACATCGTTAATTCTTTTCTCAATCTAGGTATTAATTCTCAAAACTACTCATCTGTCAACATGTAACGAAGTCGTCATGTTTCACTTGGATCCATAATAGGGTACCAGTCTCTTTCCATAACCTCTACATGCACTTACTTTCCCATCTACCTTGATGGTGATACAGTTCTTCCACAAAATTTCTAGTCACTTGGATCCATACTAGGGCCGGCTTTCACTAGGTGCAGCAGCTCACCAGAGGAAGGCGACGGTGGAGAACAAACACTCTCGTGCGGCGAGGGAACAAACGGTTGTTGCTCCTCTTGCGTTGGAGAATGTTGGGTCCCTTAATGACGTTAAAGACGAAGACGTTCCTTGGTTACTAGTACGTGACAATAGAGGCGACAAAGGACTACTACACTTAACGAAGAGGGCTCTCCAGCGTTGTAACGGAGGAGAAGAGAGGAGAGGAGGGTGCTGCCGGTGCCGGTCTTGCGTGAACAAGAGAGGCGACAAGAGAGTCAAATCGGTTGGGAGCAGCTAGGGTTCCGGCGCTGCTGATGACGTGCGAGGGTCGGAGAATGCTAAGGCTAGAGGAGAGGAGAGAAGAGGAGAGACGTGAGAGATAAAGGAGGCAAGGATAGGGGAGGCGTGAGAGAGAGGGGAGGGGGCTGTAGATCCAGAGTTTAGCCCTAATGGGCCCGGATGGGCTGTTCATGACGGGCCTGGCAGGCCTGGCATGACGGTCCGGTAAGATTTTTCTAGAATTAAAACTTGAAAGAAGAACGAACCGGACGCAGTCCGGTGGACTCGGAAATAAATCAAAAATTAAAATTTCGGATGTTACAAAGTGATAAGTCGTCGCCATCTTGTTATAGATGAAGTCTCTTATTCATCCATTTAAAATTGATATTGACACCCACAAAAAATACAGTCATTTAATTCATAACAGCAAAATTTATATTTAACTTTCAACCCTAACATTAAATATATATTTTGGATTTGACAAAGTTAAATGAATTTTTTTTTCTAGTGCCCTTCAAATTTGAAATTTTTTTCTCTCGGTACCGTCATGATTTAATTTTTTTCCATTATAATCATTCTTAAAATTTTACATTAGAAATTCAATTATAAAACAAATAAAAATCAGACAAATAAATTTAAAATTAATTATGACCTCATTTAATTTTAAACTAATAAGTTTTATAACATAAGTTTTTTTCTAAATTAAAAAATCTAAAAAATAAATTTAAAGCATTTTTTTATTTTTTGAATTAAAATAAAAATAAAAAGTTATTTATTATTTAATTAAATAAAATATAAAAAATTAAATTTAACCTAATTCAAAAAATACTATAAT